>JAVJIF010025078.1:0-69228 GCA_038442645.1 Agave tequilana | reverse complement strand
TCTTTAATACCATCACTACCTAGCCGGTTATTCAGGTCATATCTATAGTCGTGTCCCAGTTTATGTAATAACTAATGTTGTCTAGTGGTGACGTAATAGACATGATATATGATGTGGTGACGTGATAGAGGTGAACATGCAAATGAGCATATGTCTGTAATATATGCAATGCAGAATAATGCATAGTATGCCACTACATACAGTGTAACATATACCAGGTATGTAACAAAGTATATATGTACATGGGTAGTAGGGCACTAAAGAAAGTGTAACAGGAAACAGGAACAATAGCAATGTATACATGTCACATGATAGCAGATAATGGTCAGGAACAGTAACAAAGTACAACTAAACATGTAGCAGGCAGGTCATGTCAAAGTCATGTCATTTATACAATTAGTACGCTCAGTACCACCTGGTATTTAATTACTCTCTTCCAGTGTCCCATACCACTGGCGGTTCTTACTGGCCCCTCACTCCAGTCGAACCCATCCGGACATGGCCTACGGGTACCATTATCCAAACGAGAGAGTAACCAAATAACAAGTGTTCCCGACGTCACTATTGTGTATACTGTTTTATTATGTTAATTGGAAACCCATGGTCGAGGAGTTCTTATCGGGTGGATGTATCCCGTGCATACCCGGGATCACGGCCTTAAACAGATCCCTGGCTGCTTAGACCAGGGCCAGCCCGCTAGAGCTGTAACATGTAACATGAGTAACAGATGGTAGCCAGCACTACCCGGTCCCCTGCAGTGGGACCTCAATATGGATCCAGTACATTCACCCGATAAGATCTAGTCAACCGTCAAGTCTCCCCCATACCCAAGTTATCTTATGATCTGATATGTGATATGTCAAGTATACAATGTAACAAGAACAATTACAGTACATGTACGGGTAACATGATTACTGGACCTGAGCTCTGTTGATAGCATAGAACAATATCACGAGAATCAGAACAATATAATATGAACAAGATATCATGAACAATATACCGGGAAACGGGAACAATAGATGTGGGATTCTAGAGGTGGCCCCCGTGGCTTGGATCCACGTGGCACTTAGTTCCACACATCGCATATCAACAGCAGTCATGTCCAGTAACGGGAATATCCATATCATGTCCAGTATCGGGAATATCCATATCATTAACAGGGCACATCGTATAACATGAATACGGGAACATGGAACGATAATACATGTAATAGACATGGTGATCCATATGACGAGAATATAGAGAAACCATATAAGCATGTGTCACAGGAAAGCATGACAGGCATGACAGTGATATATAAACATGAAATGCAGGCATGTGTAACAGTGATATGTAAACATGAATTGCAGGCATGTGTAGCAGTGATATGTAAATATGAAATGCAGGCATGTGTAGCATGGGTATGTAAACATGAAGTGAAGTAGTCCATGCAATGGTCTATCCGTGTACTATCTCAGTGCACGTGCATGTCCTAACAGTGATCAGTGCGTCTATAAAATGACGGTGTCCAGTGTCCTAGAATATCCGTATATTCCTGCAGTATTAGGGTCATGAATATCAGTACTTATGCAATGGTGAGACGTGTGCATAAAACTACATAAAGCTACATGAAATACCGGTATCCAGTATAACCGATATATCTATATGCACTACGGTATTTAGTGTACCGGTGTGATATGACTATATCATCTACTCGGGTGTTACATATAAGTCTTACCAAATTATAACACATAGTGACTAGTGTTACTCATCTTATTAACTAACCAAGCATTCTGTTATTATGCCTTAATTACAGGAATTACAATAATTAATCATGATTTACCGATAATCATGTTTTATTCTTAATTAGGCAATCAATCAAGATATTAATCATGATAAATAAATTTATAAAAAGAAAACACTCACAAACTGGCTACAGGATTGTAGCTCTCGTTTCACGATCGCAACGGATCCAGAATCGCCCGAATCGGAGTCCGGATGCTCCAGATATCGCCCGAATACTGAAAAGCATATAAAGGGATTAATTTTGTAATAACGGAAAATATCCAGGGGGCTATATGTAATTTTACAGGGCCTAAAAGTAATTTAAATTATTGCAGGGGCTAAAATGAAATTATACCTTAACGGGTCGGGTCCGGGTATAAACGGGTCGGGTTCGGGTTTGAACCCATACCCAAACCCGCTATTGGGTTTTCACCCAAAAGCCCGACAGCAGCGGCAGCGTGCTGCTGCTGCCGCCGCCTGCGCCCGCCGTCGCGCGCCCGCCCTCGCGCGGCCGTCCTACCGGCGCCGGCGACGCTGTCCGGCGCCGCTCCGGCGCCGGTGCCACTCCGGCGCCGCTGACCGGGGATCCACCGCGCGAGAGAGAGGAGGAGAGGGTGGGCTGGAGCCCCCCACCTGCGCCCGCCGGTGCTGCTCCGCCGGCCTCCCACCGGCGCCGCTGCCCTGTTGGCGCCGGAGTCGGCGCTACACCGGCACCCAGGCTGCCGGGGGTGCTCTGCAGAGAGGAGAGAGAGAGAGAAGGGTGGAGGGAGAGAGAAAAGAGGGAGAGAAAAGGGGGGGCCGGGCTGGCGGCGGCCAGCCCCGCCGGCGTCGCGCCACCGCCGGCGGCTCCGCCCCGCCGGCGGTGCGACCAGCGAACGAGAACGAGGGAGAGAGAGAGATGGAGGGAGAGGGGAGAAATTGGGTTTTTTAAAAGGAGAGGGAAGTCGGTGGAATGAAGGTCGGTGAAGGAGGCTTCCAGAGAAAGAAAGAAAAAGAAAAGAAAAGAAAAGATATAAAATTAATAAAATAATATTATTTAATTTGGCTCATTTTTCGACTAACTCCGAACGGTGCCCAAAAATTATAGAAAATAAAGAATATTATTCTGAGACGTAATATGAAGACGTTTGAAGAAATTCAATACGGTTTGCCAATTAAAAATCCCGAGTGTCTCGCCGATACGGGCGACACCGGTTTGACCAGATTTTTGATAAATTCTGAAAAATCTCCAAAATACCCTAATGTATATAATACGATTCTAAGACATCTGGTGAAAGCGGAATCTCAAAATTCTACTCCGTTTGTGAGATAAAAATCGGAAGGCCGGTAATCAGTATCGGTCGACACGACTACGGAGATTTTCCAAAATAATCCAGAAAAATTCCAAAAAATCCTGAAAAATCTAAAATATTAGAAAATGATTTTTAAAACTAAATCAGCTCAATCGGTCTACCACGAAGGTCAAATCAATTTTGTATGTCGTATCGCGTACAGATACGGTGATACGTACACCGGGGAGCAGGGTGTTACAATATATATAAAATATATAAATATATATATATATAATAAATATTAGAGAGAGGATGAGAGAGAAGAGAGAGAGGAGAGAGAGAGAGAGTTGAAGGAAGGAGAGAGAGAGAGAGAGTGTAGGGTATTTTTAAAAGAAGGAAAATAAGAAATAAAGGGAGGGATATATTTGAAATTTTGGAGTAGTAACAAGTAAATGAGGGGATGGGTAAAAATGGAAAGGGGGAAAAAGAAGGAAATAAAAGAAAGAAAGAAAGAAAGAAGAAAAAAGAAAGAAAGGAGGGGGATGGCCGGCCGGCCACCCGCCGGCGGCCCTGGGCGGCGACGACGGCAGCGCCGGGGGTGGGGCGGCACGCCTAGCTCGGGGGAGGAGGGAGGTGGTGGGGAGTTGGAGTTGTTGGGGTTGTTGTTTGTTGGTGGAGTTGTTGGTAGTGGTGGTAGTTGGTGGTGGTTGTTGTTGGAGGTGGTGGGAGTTAGAGGAGGTGATGATAGCGTGGTTGGAGTGGTGGGATTGTGGAGATGATGATGATTTTGGAGAAGGAGAGGGAGTGGTGAGAATGGGTTTGGTTGAAATTGGAGATGGTGGAGTGATGGTTGGATGAAAAGGAGGTGGTGGAGTGGAGAGGGGGTGTAGGGGAGGTGGTGGCTGGCAGCTAGGGGGCGACGGCGGCGGTGGTGATGGTGTAGGCGGCGATGGTGAAGTGGGGGGTGTTGGTTGAAAGTGTTGGAGTTGAAATGGAAAGGATAAGGAAGAAGAAGGGGGTTTAATGGAGAGGAGAAGAAGGGGGGAAATGATGAAAGGGGATGGGAGGAGATGGGCTGCTGCTGCAGCCCATCATGCCCCTGCTGCTGCTGCTGTGGCTGTGGAAGGGGAGCAGGGCATGGAGGAAGAGTAAGGGGGAAGAATAGAAAAAAAGAAAAAGAAAGAAAAAGAAAGGAAAAGGGAAAAAATTAAAGGAAAAGAAAAGAAATAGAAAAAATAATAAATAAATATTTTATTAGATAATTAAATTAATAGAATATTCTAGGAGTACAAAGTAGAGGAGTGGAGAAGGAAAAAGCAAGAAAAGAGAAGGTCGGTAAATAATATTATTATTTAAATAAGGCAAAAATTTGACTGTTTCAGAAATGTTCCAAAAAATTCAAAAAAAATAGTAAATATTATTTAAGATATCTGGTGAAATCAGATTCGAGAAATTCAACCTAGTTTTCAAATTAAAAATCCTAAAATCTTCCAGCGAAACCGACCGACACCAAGATCAGTCAAATTTTGATAAATTAGAAAAATCTCAAAAAAAAATGTATTTAGATAGAATAAGAAATTTTAAGAAGTAACGTGAAAGTTGTTTCTAAAAATTCAATTCCGTTTGAAAACTAAAAATCTGGGAATTGATCAGTGATGCCGACCAGCACCGGTTTAGGAGATTTCGCAGAAAATTCTGAAAAATTCCAACAATCATGAAAAAACTAAAATATTAGAAAATAGTGTTTGAAACTGAAATCGGTCAAATCGGACTACCAGAAAATCCAAATCAGGTGGTACGCCAGTATTGGGTTCCCGGTCCAGGTCAGGGCTGACTCTAAGACTGAGAATCTAGATTCGATACCAAATAACATAAGCAATCACAACTTAAAAATAAATAATGGAATAAAATTGAAATAATACGGTCAAAGAATTCAGGACACGCACCTGGGTACGTATCCCGGGAACGGGGTGCTACAAATACTATTCACTGAATATCAAAAATTGGAGTATGATGAGCAACCATTCATGGGTAACTTAGCCGTCTTCAAGGTTGTGGGAAACGAAAAGGGAAATATCATACTGAAGTGGACATTTGAAAAAGAACTCACTATGAACGATGTGCTACATGTTCCGGATATCCGCAAGAACCTGATCTCTAGTTCAATCCTTAGTAAGAAAGATTTTAAATTAGTTTTCAAATCTGATAAATTTGTATTTACTAAGGATGGGGTGTATGCGAGCAAGGGTTATTTTATTGATGGTCTTTTTAAGACCAATGTTGCTATTGTGGAAAAAAGTCCATGCTTCTGTACCCGAAGCTCATAAATAAAGAAAAATCTTCTGTTTATTTATTTGAATCTCCTATATTATGACATGCTAGATTAGGGCATGTAAATTATAAGTCTTTACAGAACATGTCTAATTTAGAATATATTCCTAAACTCAACTTTGAAGAAATTCGCATGTGTGAGATATGTGTTGAAATCAAGTTCGTGAAAAACTCACTTCACTCAATTAATCGAAATACATAACTTTTAGGATTAATTTATAATGATTTGTATGATTTGAAGTTTGTGCCAACAAGAGTCAGAAAAAGTAATTTATTATTTGTATTAATGACTGTTCAATATACTGTTATGCGTATCTTCTAAACAGTAAGGATGAGGCAATGAATATATGTATAACATATAAACCGACGTTGAGAATCAACTCAACAAAATATAAAGATTCTAAAATCTAATCGAGGCAGAGAATATAAATCAAACGAATTCAGTGAATAGTATTTTCTCGGAACAGATGTGTCGGGTAGCTCATGTCTTTACCCACCAACCCTTGTTGGTTATCAGATTCACTTCTGACACCATAACTGATAGGCTTGGCGACGCATGGTCGGTCAGTTTTGTCTGTGGCTGGTTGTTCTTATTCTTTTTGAAACGACTGTGATATATATTCGCCGTGTGTCCCTCTTTATTGTAGTATAGCAAGTTTTCTTAAAGCCCTTGTTCTTTTCTTCTTGGTCCTTGCCTTTATACTATGGGGCAGTATTATTTCGCTTCAAGCCTTTGGAAGTAGACGCTTTCTCCCTTGAGTCTTCGATCACATTGGCCTTGGCTTCATAGGAATCTTGTTACTCCACTTCTCGGATTTTCGGCTGTCCTCCTCAATCCTAATCCTCACAATGAGATCTTTCAACTTCAGCTCCTAACGCTTGTGCTTTAGATAATTCTTGAAATCTCTCCATGGAGGTGAGAGTTTCTCTACGATAGTAGCAACTTGAAATGTTTCAGGTAGAATCATACCTTCAGCCTCTATCTCGTGTAAGATAAGTTGGAACTCTTGTGTTGCCCCAAGGGTACACTCTCTGATTTTATTTTGATGATTACAAATCATATGACGTTATTCGTTACTAATCAAGTTTATGTATTTCTAAGTATTTCATGTTCTAAGAACATTGCTAGTGTATTCTTCCTCAAAAGAAAAGTATTCTAGTCTCAAGATCACTTAAGGGAAGGGTTCGAGTTTGGACGATCAAGAATCACATTTTGAAGAAACCCTCTTGAAGATTGCTTGAAGACATAGAGTATAATTATAAGACAATAGATTGTTTAAAGTATAGTGTGTAAAATTAATGCTCAAGAAGTCACACACAAGTACAAGTTTTCAAAATACGAGTTTTGATATCTAGTTTTTTCATTTTGGTATTTTACAAGTTTTGGTGTTTGATACATATTCCATGTTTTTCCTAATTTATATATCTTATATCATCATGTATCCCATAGCTTATGTATTGTCAAAATATTTTTCTAACTACTATAAAATATTTAAAAATAAGTTTAAATTCAAATTTTATATAAAATACGGTTTTAGACTAGGTCGGTTGACCGGACCTCGGGACCATTTATAGCCTTAGCATGTGCATGCCGTGCATATTTGTTGGGCGACCGACCGGTCGACCAGCAAACCTAGCGGTCGACCAGGCGGTCAACCGACTGTCACTAGCTTGGTCTCGGTTGAGATCGGTCAACCCGGTTGTCGATCAACATCAACAGCTAGTTCAAACTATTTGAACTACCGGGACCGGCCAGTCGACCGAAGTTCTATAAAGCTATATTAACGGCTAGTTGTTAAAAATCTACTTTTTTAACTTATTTCTCAACGGATATTTCTGCTCTTTTTAAGTTTAATCTCTCCTAATGACTTAATAGGCTCTTCTAATAGTGTTTATCATTTGCCTATATATATGGTTTAATAGAAGAATTGTTTTTGAAAAATATTTAAAAATCAAATTTATTCAAAAGAAAATTTTAAAGTTTTCTTACTTCAAGTGCTCTCATCTCCAAACCAATCTTTGCAAGTTTTCAGCTCTTAAATTGATTCATTTCAAACTGATTTTCTCTTTCACAAATTTCTTGAGCTCCATCTCACATCAAATACTATAGGAATTTGTAAAAGAGATTGTTTGTGATCTTTGTGGTCACTAAGAGCTTGTAAATCTCATTGGCTTTGCGCTACCTCTTGTGAAGAGGATTGAGAGTTGGAATTGTGTACCCTGATCTTGTATAGACCATTATGGAAAGATTCTTATTGGATAGTGAAATCCTACACGCAGTGAAGGCGGGGACGTAGAGCTGTGTATTTGAATCTCGTAACAAATCTCTTGTGTTTGCGATTGTTTTTCTTGCTCTATTCTACCTTATATTGCTTACACTTGTGTTTTACATTCAATTCTACTTGCTATTCATTGCTAGTATCATTTTCTACTTGTCAGTTTTCACTCTCTCAATCAAGAAGGCAATTGAGTATCTCAACTTATTATCTAGAGGATATAGAGAAGAAGCTCTATAGCCCTCCATAGAAAATCCGGCTTCATTTCTTAATTATAGTTGATCGTTTGCATCATTTTTATATTAATTGTTGCATTTCCACATTGTCGCCTATAAGATTAGCATTACACCTATTTACGCCCTCTAAGTGTACTTTCAATTGGTATCAGAGCCTTAAACTCTAGTTTTTTTCTTTTAGTTTAACCACCTTAGAGAGATCATTTGCTAATCACTTACTCACTTGCACCATTTGCTTGATTTGACACTAGTTTTCATGGCTGAAGGTATTACGATTCCATCCAATTTTGATGACCTTAAATTTCCATATAAAAGGTTAAAATGACTATTTCTTGCAATCCCTAGGAAGCCGGGTTGCAAAAGTGGTGACCAAACTGTTTAGTATATCCAATGGTGATAAGGCCACTTGCTCCAAAATTATCATCAAGGAGTTTGATGCAAATGCTAAGGCACACTATGTCTTACTTCAAGTCTTAAATGATGATGATATTGTTAGGGTAATTCATTGCAAATCCGCATTTGAGATTTGGTCACATTTGGTTGTCACACATGAGAAGACATCACAAGACAAGAGAGGTAAGATTGATCTCATTCGTTCCCAATATGAGAATTTTTCTATGAATGAAGATGAATACATTGATGATATGATTACCAAGTTTACTAAGATTACCAATGATCTTGCTTCTTTAGGTGATGAGATTGACAATGACTAAAAGATGAGAAAGGTGATTCGCGCAATTCTACCATCTTGAAAGGTCAAGTCCACAACTTTGAAGGAGCTTAATGACAAAGAGGAGATGGAGCTCATTAGTTTCATTGGGAATCTAAAAACCCATGAGATGGAAGAAAGGCTAGAGAGGAGAAAGCACCCAAAGGAAAAGACTCTCGCTTTCAAATCCACTCCTACCATTTCCGATGATGAAGATAATGACCAAGAAAATGTTGAAGAATTATCCCTTCTTCTAAAGAATGTTAGAAGGATATACAACAAAATCAAATTCAACAACCGAAGAAGATGGCAAGGAAAGGAGGAGGAGAGAGAGTATGCTACAATTACCGAAAACCCGGACATATCATTACTGAGTGCTCGGAGACAAAGTGCAAACCTACTGCCTCCAAGAAGCCCTACAAAAAGAAGGCTTTAAAAGCAACATGGGATTCGGAGAGCGATTCTGAAGAAGAAGTAGACACAGCTAATGTGTGTTTTATGAAAAATGAGAAAACACCCAAGGAAACTTCCGATTCTCTTGATGAAGGTGAATTGCCCATAGATGTATTAGGTAAAGATTTTGAAGAACTTTCCAACAACTATGATTTTCTCAAAAAGAAGTATTTGAAAATGAAAAAGGAAAATGAACTTCTTCAAAATAAATTAGTTAAGAAATATTGTCTTCCACACTTGAAAAGACATAAAAGGATTTTGAAGTACACAAAATTTCTTGTAAAGCAAAATTTTCAATCATTGATGAAAAAGAAATTTTCACTTTGAAAAATAAAATTGATACTTTAAGCGATATTTTTAAAAAGTGTGAATTTGATAAGATTAGATTAGAGGTTATGTTTCTAAAGGGACAAACTCAAAAAAAAACATCATGTTTCAAACACACACTATCATGCTCACACTCCACCACAATCACAAGCACAACATGTTCACCATATTACTCATTCTCATCATACACACACTAATGCACATGCTCATCATACTCATACACATCATGCAATTTTCTATGCCAAGGTGTATACATGCACCTATTGTGACCGCCAAGCTTATTTGGCCAAGTTTTGTTATAGCAAATTGAATGCATCAAATAATTATGCTTGGGTTCGAAAAACTAACATTTTAGGACTCAAAAAAGTTTGGGTATCAAAATCAACTATTTTACATGATATAGGTACACACCAAGGCTCCAAGATGTAGGGAGCGGTGGTACCTTGATAGTAGTTGCTCAAGGCGCATAACTTAGGATATCAGCAACTTTGCAACCCTATCAAGGTATCAAGAAGGTAGCACCGTCACCTTTGGTGATGATTCAAAAGATAAAAATATTGGTATAGGTAATATCAAGATTGGTTCTTCTCCCTTAGTTGAAGATGTTGTTTTAGTAGATGGACTCAACATAATTTATTAAGCATTAGTTAATTATGTGACAAAAGCTTAAAGATAATTTTTTATTACTCTACTTGTGATATTTTAGACAAGAGATCAAATACTTGTGTTCTTTCCGATTTTTGTGAAAAAACGTTTATATGATTGACATGTCAAATTCAAAATGAAATGTCACGTGTTTGAATGTTTTTAATGAAGATTCTTGGTTATAGCATAGGAGACTATGCCATATCTTTTTTGACCATCTAATCCGAATTAATTCTAAGAAAACAGTGAAGAATATTTCTTACTTGAAGTTTGAAAAGGACCGCATTGTGATGCGTGCCAACTTGAAAAACAAACCAAGTACTCATTCAAATCAATCAAGGATATCATGACATCTAGACCTCTAAAATTAATATATATGGATTTGTTTGGCCCAACTAAAACCAAAAGTCTTCGTAGTAACCGTTTTGTTTTTGTTTTAGTTGATTTCTCAAGATTTACATGGGTTTTTTTTTTAGAACATAAAGATGAAGCTTTTTCGCATTTTCATGTTTTTAGAAAAAGAGTTGAAAAAGAAAAAGATTATTCGATTTTACACGTAAGAAGTGATAGGTGTAGTGAGTTTATTAATCATTCTTTTAAAACCTATTGTGAAGAAAATAAAACTAAGCATGAATTTCTTGTCCTAAAACTCCATAACAAAATAGAGTCATTGAACGGAAGAATCGTACTCTTCAAGAGATGGCAAGGATAATGATTAGTGAATACGAACTCCCTCAATATCTATGGGCCGAGACTGTAAACACTTCATGTTACATTGAGAATCAAATTTATTTTTGCAAAAATTCAAATAAAACTCCCTTTGAGATTTACTATTTGAGAAAACCAAATGTTTCCTATTTCAATGTTTTTTGTTGCAAATGTTTTGTTTTGAACACCAAAGGTAACTTAGAAAAATTTGCTGCCAAGTCTTTTGAAGTTAAATTTGTTGGGTATTCAAATACTAATAAGCCTTATAGGGTCTTCAATAAGTCAATTTTGACCACTGAAGAGTCCATGCATGTGAAGTTTGAAGAATCTAACTCTCTTGTGAAGAATGTTATAGAGGTTGATTTTTTAGGTGAAGATTTTGAAAAGAATTTCATAAAAGACTCACCGGGTCAAGAGGAGAATGACACGAAAAAGGATGACACTAATGACGAAGCTCAAGATGTTGAAGTGAAACCCAACTCAACCACTTCCGAAGGATTAGAGATTTGCTACAAATCATCTCAAAGACCTCATCATAGATGGTGTATCCAAAGGGGTAATTACTCGCTCCAAACTTCATAATATATGCGGCCATTTTGCATTCATATGCCATATTGAGCCCAAGAACATTCTCGAAGCCGAAAGCGACTCATATTGGTTGCTTGTCATGCAAGAAGAGCTTAATCAATTTGAGCACAACTAAGTTTGACATTTTATTCCTACACCACATAATAGACTAACTATTGATACTAAATGAACTTTTATAAATAAGTTAGATGAGCCGAGAAATCTTATTAGGAATAAAGATAGGTTAGTGGCTCAAGGTTAAACCCAAATCTAAGGAATTGAAATTGAGAAAACTTTTGCACCCGTAGTACGGCTTGAAGCCATACAGATGACACTTACTTTTACTTCATTCAAAGATTTTAAACTATTTCAAATAGATGTTAAAAGTATATTTTTGAATGATTTCATTGAGGAGGAGGTGTATGTTGAACAACTCCCTGGGTTTGTTGATTCTACACATCCGGATTTTGTTTTTAAACTTGAAAAGGTTTTATATGGTTTGAAACAAGCTTCAAGAGCTAGGTATGAAAAATTGAGTACTTTTTTGTTTTAAATAGTTTTGTTAAAGGCAAAGTCGATATTACCTTATTTATAAAGCATGTAGATGATGATTTCTTAATAGTACAAATATATATTGATGATATCATTTTTGACTCTACTATAAAAAGCTTTGTAAGGATTTTGAATTATGCAAGAAGAAAATTTAAAATGAGTATGATGGGGGAGCTCAACTATCTTATTGGACTCCAAATCAAGTAAAGGGGTGATGAGATCTTCATCAATCAAGCCAAGTATGCAAGAGAACTCATCAAGAATTTAGACTTGAAGATACAAAGATATGCAAGACTCCTATGGCTACCACAATAAAGCTTGACAAAGATGAACAAGATAAAAATGTTGACATTAAATTCTATTATAGCATGATTGGTAGTTTACTTTACTTGACGGCTAGTAGGCTGAATATCATGTTTAGTGTGTGTCTATGTGTTAGATTTCAATCTTTTCATAAAGAGTTTCACTTAATTGTCATAAAATGTATTATTAGATATCTAAAAGGTACTATTGGTATGGACTTGTGGTATCCGAATACCGAACAATTCTCTATGACAAATTATTCGGATGCCGACTATGCTGGTTGTAGAGTTGATAGGAATAGCACTAGTGAAACTTGTCAATTTTTAAGAAATTGTCTCGTTTCGAGGTCTTTCAAGAAACAAAATTATGTAGCCCTCTCAACTGCCAAGACAGAGTATGTTGCAATCGAGGCTTATTGTGCACAAGTGTTTTGGATGAAACATACTCTCCTTGATTATGATTTGCACTTTGATCATATTAAAATATTTTGTGATAACACTAGTACCATTCATATGACTAAGAATGCAAATCAACATAGTAAAACCAAACACATAGAGAGTAGATATCACTTTCTTAGGGATTAATATGAGAAAAGAGATATTGAGATTGATTATATTTCTACCGACTTTCAATTAGCGGATATTTTTACTAAACTACTTGATTTTAATCTATTTTTTTCATTTATGGTGAATTAAATGTTCGCATTATGGAATCATGAGTTTTTCAAATGACTATTTTTGTTTGGTACTTGTGTTTATTTTGTTTACTTTCAATTGGTATGATTTTGCTCATTTTTTAATAAAATTAGTATCAACAATGTATAAATTTTCAATTCTTCCTATTGATATCTATTAGCTTTAATTGGTTTTTGAGTCCCTTTTTGATATATGACAAAAAGGGGGAGAAGATTATTTATGAGTTATTTTTGGATATGATATTGAAGAGATTTATGTTTATGATATATGATTTAGCTACTTACTATTACCTCTGTTTTATAGGATTTAGCAACTTACTATTACCTCTGTTTTATGTTTTGTATGCTTTGTTAGTCTTTGTTTTGCATTCTCATCATTTGATGCGTGGAGGCATGGATGAAAGATGATATGTTTATGCATGATTTTTCATATTTCATATCTACACCTATATGCATATGATGACTTGTGTTAAAATTGTCACATTCTTTACTCATAAATGATAGAACTTGATAGATAAGCATAATTTTAAGAGGAGCTTTCCAACCTCTCTACATTTGTCTATCCTCAATAATTCATATGTTTTGTCATCATCAAAAATGGGGAGATTGTTGGCTCAAAGGTACACTCTCCGATTTTGTTTTGATATGATTACAAATCACATGACGTTATTCGTTACTAATCAAGTTTTTGTATTTCTAAGTATTTCAGATTCTAAGAACATTGTTGATGTATTCTTTCTCAAAAAGAAGGTATTCTAGTGTCAAGATCACTCAAGGGAAGGGTTCGGGTTTGCACGATCAAGAATCACATTTTGCTTAAGCCCTCTTGAAGATTGCTTGAAGACATAGAGTACAATTGTAAGGCAATATATTTTTGAAAGTATAATGTGTAGAATTGATGCAAAGTACAAGTTTTCAAAATACGAGCTTTGATATTTAGTTTTTCCGTTTTGGTATTTTACAAGGTTTGGTGTATGATACATGTTTCATGTTTTTTCAAATTTATATATCTTATTTCTATCATGCATTCCATAACCTATGTATTGCCAAAATATTTTTTAAACTACTATAAAATATTTAAAAATAAGTTTAAATTCAAATTTCATATAAAAATACGTTTTTCAGCTAAGTCGATCGACCGGGCGGTCGATTGGACCTCGGGGCCATTTATGGCCTTAGCTTGTGCATGTCGTGCATGTTTGTCCGGCGACCGACTGGTCGACCGGCAAACCTAGCGGTCGACCGGGCGATCGACCGACTGTCACTAGCTTGGTCTCGGTTGAGATCGGTCGACTGGGCAGTCGACCGACGTCAATGTTTAGTTCAAACTATTTGAACTACTGGTCGACCGGCCAGTCGACCAAAGTTCTGTCAAGCTACAGTAACGACTAGTTTTTAAAATCTGCTTTTATAACTTATTCCCCAACAGATATTTCTGCTCTTTTGAGTCAAATCTCTCTCATAATGACCTGATAGGCTCTTCTCACAGTGTTTATCATTTTCCTATATATATGGTTCATTTGTAGAGGACAATAAAAGAATTGCTTTTGAAAAATAATTGAAAAGTCAAGTTTATTTAAAAGAAAAGATTTAAAGTTTTCTTGCTTTAAGTAATCTCATCTCCAAACCAATCTTTGTAAGTTTTCAGCTCTTAAATTGATTCATTTCAAATTGATTCTCTTTCACAAACTTCTTGAGCTCTATCTCACATCAAATACTATAAGAAGTTGAAAAAGATTGTTTGTGATCTTTGTGGTCATCAAGAGCTTGCAAACCTCATTGGCTTTGTGCTACCTCTTGTGTAGAGGATTAAGAGTTGGAGTTATGTACTCCGGTCTTTTGTAGACCATTGTAGTTTCTTAGTAGAGGCTCCTTCGTGAAAAGATACTTAGTGGATAGTGAAATCCTTCACGTAGTGAAAGAGGGGACGCAGAGCTTTATGCTTGAACCTCAAAACAAATTTCTTGTGTTTGCGATTGTTTTCTCTCTTACTCTACTCTACTTGCTATTGCTAGCACTTGTGTTTTATATTTATTTCTACTTGCTATTCATTGTTAGCATCATTTTCTACTTGTCGGTTTTCACTCTCTCAATCAAGCAGACATTTGAGCACCTCAACTCATTCTCTAAAGGATATTGAAATCACCTAGAGGGGGGGTGAATAGGTGATATGGCTAATCTAGAAACTAAATGCGGAAGCTTAAAACTAATTGCAACACACTTAGTACAACACACAAATGTAGCCGAATTCCCCGTGAAGGGCTCTGGACTAACTCCTCTTGATTCCCTAGATAAGGGTTGAGGTGCTATATGAAGCTCTTGTGGTTAAGTACAAGTGAGGCACACACAACAATCCAAGCATATAATATGAATAGGCAATATGAATATATGCAAGGCACAAATGCAAGCAATAAGATATGAATGAATGAATGATGATTTGCACAAATAAAAGAGAGAGAGTTAGAGAGACAATGGATCAAACGCAAACACGAAGATATGTTTCGAGGTTCGAGCCCCTAGCTCTACGTCCCCGCCTTCACCGAGAAGGATTTTCAATCTACTATACTCCCACCGAGGGAACCTCCACCGAGGAGGATTTGTAACAACACAAGGAGTACCGAACTCCTCTCTCAAACACCACCTCACAACCGAGGGGTAGTTCCGTAGCCAAACAACCACAAATACCTCTACCGAAGAGGGTTACAAACCAAACTCCACCTCTCACTAGAGGGAGCAAACCACAATCTCAACCTCTACCAAAGAGGGAGCAAACACCACTCCAATCAACCTCTTCTAAAGAGGGAGCAAACAACAAATGAGGGTTTACAACTAGTGGTATGTTTCAATCACAAACAACTCCTCTTTCCTCTTTTCCACAAAACAAGATCCTAATAGAATAGGATAGATGATAAGCTCAAGTGTGGAAAAACAAAGTGTTTTGATCAAAGAAAATCTCTTGGGAAAATACCAAATTGATGTAGAAATGAAGAACAAGAAACCAATTCCCAAAAACCTATTTTCTTTGAAAATAACAAAACACTTAAAAACAAATAGATGAATCTTTTTGGCACTTAAACTCTTTTGAAAACTTCTTTTAAACACCAAGAATAGAGAGAAATTTTAGCTCATAAAAACTTAGCCAAAATCCCAAAGAAATGGGGTTTATATATGCCCAATACAAAACTAGCCGTTAGGCTGATCTGTCAGCCTGACAGGCTGGCGGTCGACCAGCCGGTTGACTGATTTTTCCTACACACAAAAATTAGAATATTAGATTAAGAATAGATCGTGCGAGGAATCAGTTCTAATCCGCGGTAGCAGGGCTATGCGGGTCGTGATCCTCAAGGAGGGACTGCGATAGAAGCGTTAAGCAAGTTTCTCTAAAAATTTATCTTTTTTAGTTAATTTGTTAGTCACGATGGTATTTACAAAGAAAAGTGATATTTACAATGAGTCGTGGGAAAGAATATTGGAGAGGTGTGGATTTGATCTAAAAAAAAGAAAAGAACAGAAAAGGAAAGAAAACTTATCTCTTTAGTCTGCTTGCCTTCGATCCTTTTGCGACGACTTACTTTTTCTCAGAAGATTTGCAAGTATGGCGTATAGGATGTTCGTCGCCATAAGCCATCAAGGGATCTTCGTTGGCTAGGCAGTCTCGAAGCAATCGGATCTCACGGATTACAAGTCATCAGAGAGAAACAATGACATAGAACAAGATTAGAAAAACAAAGATAAAGCGAGAATAAAGAAACAATGAAACAAGAATAAAAACAAACCAACCTCGAGCAGATTTTTATTAACAATGGGGGAAAAATAAAACTTACACCGATGTCACCTCAGTACAAGTATGATTCCTTCCTCCATGAAAGCATCTCCACTCTCAGTTACAAAATTTACAAAATAAAATCTAACCTAAAACCTAAACCCTAGCTTTTGGCCCTTGGCTCTTCTCTGGACTGTGTACTCTCTGTGTTGCATCTGCAGGGATATTTATAGGTGTTGGAAGATGTAGAGTCCTAGTACAACTCTCCCAAAAAGATCTTATCTCCAGAAATTCAAATCTGTCCTGCAACTTCTTATCATGTTGATCGCCGAAATCAGCTTATCTACGGATTGAATTGGAAAGTTTGATCAACATAAGAGTTGTAGGTCTTCAAGTCTTCTTTCTGGAGCATCTTGAATCATCGGATTTGCATAACTGTAGCAAAAGTTATGATTTAAACACTAAAACGTGTACAGTCTGAATCCGAATTCTTTGAATTTTTATCTTTGCACTCTCTTTGGCTTTTATCCTCATCCTGCAAGAGTTTAGGGTTGGGTAGAATTCTATCCTTCCCTCATCTTTAATAATTGCAACTTTAGCCCTTGCATAATTGCACTTTGACACTCTGCTATTTGCACTTTTACACCTGGGCTTCAACTGTGGGCTTTTGGGCTTCATTAAGCTTTATTTATTATAAAAATAAGAATTCGAGGCCTGCACACAATAAATTACAAATTATTAATAAATGTGCAGAATTAAATGAATAAATATGAAAATGTGATGGTAAATATGATGATAAAAATGCACTTTTCACTACCAATCACACCCCCACACTTATCTTTTTGCTCGTCCTCGAGTAAAAACAAAGAAAAAGAAAAATTAATCTAACCTAACTCACTTTCGTAGGAATCACGGTTGCACTTAGCACGTGCAACAAGCCGTTAAACCTCTAGGTTACCCTAGAGGACGAGTGTTGTCTCGTGAGGGTTTTCAGCGGATTGCACCCACAAAATCCATAAAAAGAAAAATATTTGAATTATTATTGAAGAGACTAAGTAGTCTATAAGTTTTAGGATCCTCATTTTTATTCATTCTTTAAACTTAGTCTTTATAAAGTTAATTGTTTTCCATTTTAGGTAAGAATTAAAATTGAATTTCTAATATAGTCTTTTTCGTTACCAAAAATCATATGCATCCTTATGTTTTTACTAGGAATTCCTTAACTTGGACTCTCATGCCTCTCTATTTTTTTATTTTTATTTTTTAATATGTATAACGCATCTAATTTTCTTTCGTATAAGCATTAAGGCTTCTTGAGGCCCTCATACCTAACTAATTGATTATTAGATGTGTTAATACATATATTATATTTCTTAGTCTTCTTAGGCTTTCTAATCCACCCATGTAACGAACTTAAAGTCGATGACTCCCAAACCGGTTGGCTTTAGGGCACCAGGTGAGAAAACACCCCGCGGACTCAAATTCAAGTGAACTAGGCCCCAAAACTAAGGACTTTATTTTATTTACTCACCTTTAGGCATGAATACTTATGCTTCTTGAGGCACATGTATCAGCTTAATTGGTGATTTTTTTTTTTCTTTTTTTTTATGAGGCATAAGGTCTTTGTCTTAGAATCCTAGATATGCATTTGGTATGCACATTTCATTAAGGTAAAAATCAAGACTAATTATTTATTCAATTTCTTCTCCTATACCTAAGAATTTAAACAATTTATTTATTTTGACCAAGTTTTTAGAAATCCTAATCACGATTTTCCTAATCCTTAAAACTAACTTAGATTTCTTTCAAAAAAATAAGTCAAAATATTTCCTTTTTATAACATTTTTTTTTTAAAATTTTTTTTTATTAGCAAATTTTGTTAGTGTCTACTATGTTAGTATGTTAGTAAAGCCCACCCCCACACTTATCTCATGCATTGTCCTCAATGTATGAATGAATGCATATATGCATGAAACAGAACAAGGGAAGGCGGAAGTTACCTTAAGGTGGTGGTTCCGGTGGTGGTCTAATTGGTCCACGAAATGCGGCCCAAATAAGATAACGAATAATTTGGTGGAACCCACCAGAAATTTTCCTTACATAACCCACGAAAATATATGTATAATCATTTTTTAAAATTTTCACCCCATCAAATTTCCATAATTCATAATTAATTTCAGAGTCAATTGTGTCAACCTCCTTGTCCCAGAATGGAGTATGAAAAGATGGAATTATTGACTTGGACAATATAGGTGCGGGAACGAATACCGACTCAGGAAAAATGCTCAAATCAAGTAAGGGCTCATGAGTCGGGCTAGGTTCAAGAATTGGGTCCAAGTCAAGAAATTGAAACTCAAGTCCACAATCATCTTCCCACAATGGAATGTGACTCAATGGTGGTGATTCAAGTTCAGGAATGATAGATGTGGGAATCAAAACTGACTCTAAAATATTACCTAAGTCGGGTAACAAAACAGGAGTCAATAATGATTCAGGAATTTGAACTTGATCATAGATTTGAGAATCTAGGTCACATTCGAGTTCTAATTCGGGAAAGAAAAAACTTGCCAAATTATCAGAATTTGAAGTTTCGGCAAGTTCACAAGATGGTACTGAATTAGAAACTTGTTGTCCCAAGCAACTTGGTTCGTCGGCTCTAATCGAGTGGTCATCGATATCAGAATCAGCCGGCCGGTGTAAGCATTCCACCATCAAATCTATGTCATGATCACGGGCTAATTTAGCCTCAGTCATGGCAGCTAGCATCCCTTCATAGTCGATAGGTGGATCATATTCTGATTGGACTTGAAAATAGGACGGGTAATCGTGATAAATTTGTGAGTCGGTGGACTCACGCATCATCATGTCTAAAATTGATGGTGATTTTTGCTTGGACTCATTCCTACTCATCATTTCCAAGATAGATGGATTTCTATTCTGAATGGGTGGATCTGAGTATGAATTTTGGGAAGAATGTTGACTAGATGGATATGAAGGACAATTAGGTTGAGAATTAGACTCGGGGGGACTCGAAACCCCATGAACTCTGTGACGAGTTGAAATTATTATGAAGATTATAGTCATAAGATGGAGTGTGTGGGTTATATTCATTCGGATAAGACCATTCCGGCACACTAGATTGGTCAAAGTTAGGGTATGCCGGGTTGGTAATATCCGAATAATAGTTAGGGGTGTAATATGGATTAAAATTGGAATTATTATTATATGCCATATCACACCAACACAAACAAAACAAACAAATAAACAAACAAAAAGAAAAATTCTAATCTAAGTTAGGGTAGACCTATGACCTAGACGACTCCTAACTGGTTAGACCGTCCACAGGAGGTTGGGTGCAGACTTTGACCACAAGTTAATCAGCCAGGTCAGGGCAAGAGTGGTGGGAGGTTTTCCGTCAAAGACGTTCCTTAATTAAATAACCACCAATCTTCGGGCTTTCGGCCCTCAATCCCTTTCCTAGACACTGATTTTACAAGAGTCAACTTCCAGCACTGTTCCCCCTTAGGATAATCTCCTATTGAGTCCGAGATGTCCCTAGGGCCAACGTCTACTAATTTTTATGTTAGGCTTGGGTTAGTGAGTGCTTGGGATATGATTTTTGGGCTAAGGAAGGGTGATGAAATCCCCACCTTATCTTGTTAATGGGTTATGCCCTTAAGATGAATTAGTGCAAGTGTACAAGATAAATAGATAAGAATCACTCAAAGCAGAAAATCAACCAAGAGATGAATCCTATTCTACATGCAATGCGTACGTACCTTGCGTCTCCAGCACTCTTCAACAGTAAATAAAAATAATTGAAAAGACACGTGCCTAATATGCAAACGTCTAATCAAATTTTATTTTTAACAACCAATAATTTACTGTTGAATTATTAGCAATTTACAGGTATATCACAGAACAAAACAGAATAGAGCAGTAAGCAGTAATCTCAAATTGCAGCAATCTGCAAAAAATTTGAATCAGTAGTCCTTACTGTTGCCGCGTTTCCGCGGCTCTGGCCGCGGATCCGCGGCAAAACAGTGGGCTCCTGTGCTCTGCCTTCGAGGGCAGAGGCACAGGGCAGCTATATGTCCACTGCAGCTGCTGTTTTCTGTTTCCTGTTCTCCAAACCTGCAAACAGAAAAGAATAAAGAATTAGTTAAAAATTAAATTTTTTTGTTTTAGAGATAACTTACCGTCCCTCCCCGGCAACGGCGCCAATTTTTTGACTGATTTTTCCTGCACACAAAAATTAGAATATTAGATTAAGAATAGATCGTGCGAGGAATCAGTTCTAATCCGCGGTAGCAGGGCTATGCGGGTCGTGATCCTCAAGGAGGGACTGCGATAGAAGCGTTAAGCAAGTTTCTCTAAAAATTTATCTTTTTTAGTTAATTTGTTAGTCACGATGGTATTTACAAAGAAAAGTGGTATTTACAATGAGTCGTGGTAAAGAATATTGGAGAGGTGTGGATTTGATCTAAAAAAAAGAAAAGAACAGAAAAGGAAAGAAAACTTATCTCTTTAGTCTGCTTGCCTTCGATCCTTTTGCGACGACTTACTTTTTCTCAGAAGATTTGCAAGTATGGCGTATAGGATGTTCGTCGCCATAAGCCATCAAGGGATCTTCGTTGGCTAGGCAGTCTCGAAGCAATCGGATCTCACGGATTACAAGTCATCAGAGAGAAACAATGACATAGAACAAGATTAGAAAAACAAAGATAAAGCGAGAATAAAGAAACAATGAAACAAGAATAAAAACAAACCAACCTCGAGCAGATTTTTATTAACAATGGGGGAAAAATAAAAACTTACACCGATGTCACCTCAGTACAAGTATGATTCCTTCCTCCATGAAAGCATCTCCACTCTCAGTTACAAAATTTACAAAATAAAATCTAACCTAAAACCTAAACCCTAGCTTTTGGCCCTTGGCTCTTCTCTGGACTGTGTACTCTCTGTGTTGCATCTGCAGGGATATTTATAGGTGTTGGAAGATGTAGAGTCCTAGTACAACTCTCCCAAAAAGATCTTATCTCCAGAAATTCAAATCTGTCCTGCAACTTCTTATCATGTTGATCGCCGAAATCAGCTTATCTACGGATTGAATTGGAAAGTTTGATCAACATAAGAGTTGTAGGTCTTCAAGTCTTCTTTCTGGAGCATCTTGAATCATCGGATTTGCATAACTGTAGCAAAAGTTATGATTTAAACACTAAAACGTGTACAGTCTGAATCCGAATTCTTTGAATTTTTATCTTTGCACTCTCTTTGGCTTTTATCCTCATCCTGCAAGAGTTTAGGGTTGGGTAGAATTCTATCCTTCCCTCATCTTTAATAATTGCAACTTTAGCCCTTGCATAATTGCACTTTGACACTCTGCTATTTGCACTTTTACACCTGGGCTTCAACTGTGGGCTTTTGGGCTTCATTAAGCTTTATTTATTATAAAAATAAGAATTCGAGGCCTGCACACAATAAATTACAAATTATTAATAAATGTGCAGAATTAAATGAATAAATATGAAAATGTGATGGTAAATATGATGATAAAAATGCACTTTTCACTACCAATCACCGGTCGACCGCCAACGGTCATAAATATGACCGTTGGGCAAACCCAGTCGACCGCCCAGATACAGAGAGCAGAGCTCTCTGGTCCGGTCGACCGCCCAGATACAGAGAGCAAAGCTCTCTGGTCCGGTCGACCGGCCCTGTGTCTGCCAGACGTGCACAAGGCTGTGCACGTCGATCGACCGCAACGGTCGACCGGCCCTTGGTTCGGTCGACCGTGCGGTCGACCGGCCCTTGGTTCGGTCGACCGTGCGGTCGACCGACCTGGCCTGTCAGCCACAATCTGGGTCAGAACCTGGGTAAAAAAAACATGTTAAAAATATTTTAATAAATCTTGTAAAATATATAAAAATCCCCAAAAATAGTTTTATCATTTTGCATTGATATATAAACATGTGATAAAAATTTTAACTCAAATATCAAGCAATATAAACTATTTTTGTGTCTTATCATTTTTACCAAAAACCAAAACTTGTATTTTATCAAACTTGGATTTTTCAATAGGAAATCTGATTTTTCCTAAAACTCATGAATAGGCACATCAAAATAAGTTTGTCTAAGATATGAAGCATGTATGTATATCGAACACATCTAATATACATAAAAACGATTTAAACTTGTTTTGATCTACTATTCATGAAAACCAATATCAAAACCAAAACGTGTGTGTATTGTGCACTTGAGCATATCAACTATTCTTATCTTTACACATGAATCTAAAACACACTAAACTATGAATACCTAAGTCTTCTTGACGATCTTCATCTTCAAGTCGACTCGGTCCAAACTCCGTGATCCAACGAGCGTGGCTATGAATAATCTTGACGCTCGGGCTCGGGAATCACCAAGTGAAGGCTTCCAAACTCCTCTTTTTGAAGCAATCACCAACTAATATCTTGATTAATGATCTGAAACTAAAATCACAAGATTATTAGTAAACATAACTACATGAGTTAATCATCATCAAAACTAGAGAGGAAGGCCTCCGGGCCAACAGATATGAGGAGAAGTTCTGAAGCCCATCATAGGGAATCCGGCTTCACTTCTTGATTAGTTAACCATTTGCATCATTCATATATTAATTGTTACATTTTCGCATTGTTGCCCATAAGACTAGCATTATACCTATTGATTGCATAAATCCTGCACAGAAAATACAGCATTTTAGAATTTAAGAATAGAAGTGTAAGGTACTCAATGCTACCTGATAGCAAGTGGCTATACGGGTCGTGATCCACAAGAAGACACTTGTGATGGAAGCTTATGTAAGTTCTCTTTTAGTTTACTAAAAATGGTTAGAAATCTTCTTTGTTCTTGTAAAGAAAAGAAAAAAGAATCTATTGTTAAGTTAAGAAAAAAGTGAAAGATAGAAGGAGAATGGTGATTGTAAAAAATGAAAAATAAATTTATACAAAGAAAGTGAAAAATAGTAAATAGAAGAGAGTTGTGATTGGTGGTAATCTAAACTAAATATTAAAAGAAAAGCAGAAAAACCCTAAAAGTACTTACTTACCTCTTTCGGTTGATAACTTACCTTGAATCTTTGGCAAAAACTTACCTCGTCTTGAAGGTGAGCAAAACATGGCAAATAAGATCTTTCTCGTTCTCAGACCTATAAATTTAAATGCAAGCAGGAAATAAATAGAAACAGCTATCCATCACTATAAGCCATCAAGGGCACTTGCAATAGCAAGGCAGGTTCAATGCTATAGGTTTCATTTGGATTATAATCAAAACCTAATAGAAGAAGAGTAAGAAAAGAAGAACATTAAAACGTAACTTTGATTCAATGAAGTAAAAATGAAAGAAAAAAAGAATAAGTTACACTGGTGTAATCCTCAATACAAGCTTCACTTTCATTCTCTCATGAAACTCTTCTCTTATCTCAGTTACATGAATAAAATAAAAACTTACATTAAAAAAAATAAAAATCCTAAGTTACAAACTAAAGAACAGCCTAGCATATACTCTCTGTTATGTCGTTCTTTCTAGCCTCTGAATTTGCAGGTATTTATAGCAAAAACGTAACGGGGGAGAGCGTCTGAAGATAAGGGATCTCACTAGATTGTCGCGGATCCGCGGCTTTGGCCGCGCATCTGCATCCAGGGTGCGACCCTCTGATCTTTTCAATATCCTTTATATCCTGATAGATTTTCAGTTTGGTCTTTGGAGTTGATACTATCCTTGTTTGATCTCCAACTAATCGAATAAATCCTCAAAAACTGATTTTAACTGAACTAGATCTAAGATTATCTCAGTTAACCAAATAGATCCAATTAAATCAGAATAACTGGGTTTTATCTGTGTTTTATCTTCTTTCTCTCCATGACTATCTTCTACAAAATAGACATTTAAGATAAAGAATTTAGTAGATTTATTACACGATAATTATAGAAGTGTAATGAAAAGTATGAAAAATACATGAACGATCACATATTCACCCCCTCTAGGTGTACTTTTATCTTACACCTGACTGATTACAATCTTGCTATCCACCAGCTTGTACTCCAAAAATCGTCAACGACGAACTTTTGAGTACCGATATCCTCAGTCCCGTACTTTTTGTCGAGGCTTACCCACTTCTTTGTTGTTAGGATAGGACTATAGACATTGTAAAGAAAATCATCCAGTCCATTTAATGTAATTTTGGCAAAGAGAGTCACCTTGTATCCATGCATCGACTGTAAGGACGGAGTCCCGATCAGTTTCAAGTTCTGGTGGATCTTTTAAAGGAATTTGGCCAGATGCAGAGTGGTCAAGTAAAAGAGAATATTCTATTACCAGCTCTTGAATTCTGTGCCATCAAATTTTCTTTTCTCCTGCTTCAGATTAGGAAGTGGAGCAAACACCATTGTCTGAATTGGCATGTTCAGAGCCCTGTTGGAACTATCCTCGTGATTGGTTTCAGACATCTTCTACATTCAGGCAGAGTACAAGTTAGTAACTTCAATAAACAATATCTTAAGATTGTCTCTGACAACTAATCAAGATCACCGATCCAATTGGCCAGATCAGTGAATATCAGGTGGGAGTTTTTCCGTTCAATATAACGTTCCCTAATTACAGAACCACCTTTCAATTCTCTTACTTAGTTAAACCCCAATTAGACTGATATTAATCAGTCTCAATATATATTCAATATATTAATAGTATAATATTAGTCTCAATATATATTCAATATATTAACAGTAATATTTATGAAACTAAATATTCCAGCATAACTCCTGTTAAAAGAACGTTAGTTCAATTATACAGTATATGGAGTGAGGTACGCATATAGAGAATCTCCTTAAGATAATTACGTCCCCTGCTGTGGTGCTAACAGGTTACTGAACGCTGGCCTCCCATGATACAACACTTCTTCACAGTATTTAAATAGTAGTACACAATCACCGTATAGTCGAAGCTTAGTTAATCAGTACCTTCACTAATTGGAATTTCACTTCTGTTTCTCTTTTTCGGATTTTTGTTTTCTGTCTGTGTGTTTTGAAATGGTCGAGAGGAGCGCTATTTATAGCGCTCCTGGGAACCCGTTGGAGGGGAACGTGGAGAGGTGGAACCGCTCAGAACGGTTCAAAACAGTTCTGTCTGTTGGAGTAAACCGTCAGAATGGTTCAGAACAGTTGTCTGTTGGAGTAAACCATCAGAACAGCTCAGAACAACTCTGTCTGGTCGGAACAGTTCATCGGGTCGGATTGTCTGACCCACATTCGCACAATCCGCACATGTATAAACGAGTTCGGATCCGGTTCGAGTTTTCGCGCGACCCACAACCTTATGGCCCGGTCCAAAAAATACAGGGCCCAACCTAAACCCGCGCTCGCGCCCAAGCACCAACACCCACACCCGCGTTCGGGTTTTCGAGCAACCCGCATCCGTATGGCCCGGTTCAAAAAGAACTGGGCCAACCCCAAACCCGCATTCGCGCCCGTGCACCGACACTGGGGGAGCGCATGTGTAACGCCCCGATTCCACGAATACGGGGACGTCACTGCGACGTATATACGTAGGTCAGAGAGTGCCCCCACGTATATACGCTAAGCATAAAGTACAACAAGAAAGGATCAGAGTGCAACACAAAGCGTGGTATACACACATATGCCAACATAAAGGTACAGATACAAAGTCATCACAGTATGATAAACATTACATATTACATATGTCTTTTATCATAACAAGTCCAAAAGTCAAATATACAATAAGAAGACAAAATGCTCACGAGTAGAATGAAGATCCCGTGAGTCAAAAGGAGTCAGGTGCAAGGAACTGGAGCTAAGATGCCTGCTCGCTAAGGAGAGCTCGATCTACGGTGGACAACTCCACTTCGATCCAAGCTCCGGAATCTGAATATGCAAATCCAAGGAATCATGACATATAACAATAAATGAGCTACAGCCAAGTGGCTAAGAGACATGAATAGGGGTTAGAACACGAGTATGGAATATAAGGACAGGTATTAACATAATCATAAAACGGAAAATACAAGTAAAGCTGATTACAAGCAAAAGTGATTGTATATGCTTAAGTCACGGTCCCATGAGACTAATACATCGAGGGAATAATCCAAACAAGGAAACCCTCATCTATATACCGTTATCTCATGCCACGGTAATCCCAAGCATATAGAATCAGAGTTGCAAACCATATGATAGTCAAAAAGGAATGCATAACAAGAATGACAAGGATCATGACAAGATCAAAACCGGAATCATCACTGGAATCATAACAAGTAAAGTAGGAGTCACAATATAACATGAGTCATAACAGGGACTATGACATGAAACAATAATCATAACAATAACCATAATTGAGCCTATTATTATTATTACTCGTCTGACCCATATATCTCGGTATGTGTCTCGGTATCGATCCCAACTCACATACATCCATATATAAGAAAGTCGAGGGTCGTTGTCGGAAGTAGATGGAGAACTGATAACACTTCTTATAGTAGTTTCCATACACCTGGAACCGGTTTGGAGGCCCAAGTCCCCCTAACAGTCATCTTATGTGGGCCCAAGGTCCCACTAACAGTTATCTACTATATTTCGTCCCCCTACTATAAGCAAGGTATCATTCCGGCATCCATCACTTCCACCCATACCCCATACAAGTTGTAGCTTATTAAGGATTATCAGTTTACGGGAATAAGTGAACATAACAGTAATAGCCCTACAGATTCAAGAGGTGGCCCCCACCGATTCAAGAGGTGGCCCCCACCGTGTGGTGTGGCACTTTGTTCCATGTGGCACTTTGCTCTGAGGGAGTGGATTCTAGAGGTGGCCCCCACCGTGTATGGTGTGGCACTTAGTTCCATAAAACAAGGTAGGGTTCCCGTAAACACGATAATCATAAAGTCAAGTGTATCATGCTTGGTTTAAGAGATAGCATGACAAGGTGGTAATATGCAACAAGCAATAAAACATAACAAGGAATTAATAATTGGCCGGGTCACTCATGACCTAACAAGAGGGTCTAACAAGGTAGTGGCATGTCAGTTGGTCAGGTGATAACATATTAGGTGTCATGTGATATACATGTGTTAAAAGGAAATAGATAACTGACAAGGCTGTATTAAGGTAAGGCAAGTGGAAACATAGAAACAACTTAGGGTTCAACGACCTCAAAGGGTCTGCCACGCATGCTATAAAATAAGGAAGCAATAGTATCACGGCAAGGTACAAGTATAAGAATGAAACAAGCAATTACAGGGCAATGCATAAACATAGAATTATGGAGTAACTAGAAGTAATATACACCGAGTAACGAGTCATGAAGCACTGTATACAAATACCTGAACCAAGCATAAGATCCAAAGTTTAGATAGGAATCAACTGTATCAATCAGACAAAGTTAGTCGACTAGGTCAAGAGAGTAGTCGACTAATAGAAGGGTTAGTCGACTAACAGTAGGGTACAGTCGACTAAAACTGTGTAACAGAGAGTTGGGTTTCTGATTCAGGAAATGTTAGTCGACTAGGGTCAAGGGAGTAGTCGACTAATAGAAGAGTCAAGTCGACTAACAGATACTTAAGTCGACTAAGTCTGTGATACAGAAAGTTGAGGTTTTCTGGTTCAGGAAGGGTTAGTCGACTAGGTGGATTCAGGAGTCGACTAATAGAGATTTCCAGAGAGTTGAGATTTGTTTCCAGGGAAGATTAGTCGACTAATATTTGGGGTAAGTCGACTAATACTGTGTTTTCCAGAAAAGTTAAGTTTCAGCTAAGTGTTCTAGTCGACTAACTCCTAGGTTAAGTCGACTAATCGTGGTCGTGAGCAGAGTACAGAACTGAATCTAGGGTTTGGGTTTGATGGCCTAAAAATATGATTTTTATGTTATGTGTGTACAAGATATGAAGGTATAAGTACAATAGGAAGTGATCAAGTCTCGGTGAGTAAAGATACTCACTTGGATGGTTTAATTTGGAGCTTGATCCAAGGTGTAGATGATGGCTTCAACCCACAAATAGTTGTTGCTTGAGTTGGAGAAGATGATCTTGGTGTTGCTTTGGGAGTTGGTGGTTGAAGATGAAGTCTTGACGAAGCCCTAGATGAAGCCCTTGAAGTCTTGAGAGGGAGGAGGGATTTTGGTGAAGGGGGTTTCTCTTTTGGTGAAGTGAGGAAGAAGAGGGGTAAAATGTGAAGGAGAAACTTATATAAGATTGGGATTTTGTGAAGGGGGTGGAATTAAAATAGATGAGAGGGGTTTTGTGCAAAAAGGAAGAGGGCAAGGTGTCCCTCACCTGGCCACTTGGCCGGCCATGGGAGAGAGAGAGAGTGAGTGGGATTTGATGGGGAAGTAGGTGGGATTATTTGGAAATTTGGAGAAAGTGGAATTTAGGAAAATTGGGAAAAACAATTGGTTTGTGAAAGGAGAAAAGAAATAGAGGAAAAAGGAAAAAGAAATTAATAAGAGGAGATATTTTCTCTTGGACTCAAATGAAACTGCTGGATAGACAGATACCCGGGTTAAAGTCAAAGATGTGGAAGTCATTTCGGAAAATGCCGGAATCGTCCGAAATTCAAGTATCTCGGAACGATTCGAAATAATTACCAAAAATCAATAATAATATATAAAGACCAATAGTGAAATCCGTTTGAAGAAATACTTCATAGTTTTGAAACTAAAAATCCTGGAATCAGCTACCTACCGACTCCGAAAGAATTTTCATAAAATCATAAAATTCTCAGAAAAAGAATGTAAATAAGAAATATGATTCTAAGTAATTATGTCTAAAGGATCATCATGAAATTCCAAACAATTTGAGAATTAAAAATCCAGGAATCGGTCAGCGGCACTGGCCGACACCGGTTTTGAAGAAATTCATTTTAATTCCAGAAAAATCTAGGAAATCATGGAAAACCTAATATATTGGAAAATAACGTTTAAAACTGAAATCGGTCAAATCTACATATCAGAAAGACTAGATCGAAGAATATACTATGATCGGGCCCTCGGTTCAGACTAGGGCTGACTCCGAGTCCACGAATCCAAATCCAAGACAAAACAATCATATAAGGAATTCATAAAACAGCATAAATACAGGAAACAAGTCGAAAAAATACGATCGAAAATCTGAATACGCAACTAAGTACGTATTCCGGGAACGGGGTATTACAATCCACCCACCTTACAAAAAATTGCGTCCTCGCAATTTCATTAAGGGGATAAATTGAACACGAAGGGGACAAGGGCACGAATAAAGGCTTCATAAAACCAAAACAGAGAATAAGATAAACACAAGAAGGACTAGAATGAACAATGATAGAATGACAATGGAAAAATATTAAGAAAGATAACCAACTCAAATACAAGAAATGGGGTAGTGGTTACCATGATATTCTAAGGCTCCTGATCTGGATACTGGTCTTCCCACTCTGCTGCATCGCCTGAGGTCTCTGCTGCCATGAAGTGAACTTGGCCTCTGCCCTGATCTGCTCTGGCTCTCATTCCTCTCTGCTGATGATCATACCGTTGGGGTGGAAATGGAACTCTTCGATCAACAGGTTCAGGGTTCCTCCTCAGTGGTGGCGCTGGAAGTGCTGGAGCTGGACGTGCTGGAGCTGGAAGAGCTGGTCTGACTGGTGCCGTATGCTCAAACTTCCTGTACCGGCAATCCCTGAGTGCATGACCTCTTGCCCCACATGCCAAACATAATCCATTGGCCACCCGACAATCTCTCTTATAGTGTCCGGGCCTGTGGCAGAAATTGCATGTGATCTGAGGAAGAGGAGTTTGGAATGGTCTCTTCATCATCGGGCCCTGGGTTGCCCTATCCGCATCCTCCTCATCCATCAACTCAAAAGGCCTCTTCTTGGCTTGGCTCTTCATCTGATTCTCCTTCTTCTTCTCCAGTCCACGCTCTACTTCTCGAGCTATGGTGAGAACCTCTGAATATGTCTTCAGCTGTTGGGGCATCAAGAATACTTGTAGGTCCATCTGTAATCCCTGCTGAAATCTGCTTGCCCGCTTCTCTTCATCCGTCACCATATACGGGGCAAAGCGGCTCAATCTGAGAAACTCCGCGGCATACTCATCCACGGACTTACTCCCCTGCCGAAGTCTGATGAATTGCTCCTCCATGTCTTTCTGAGCTGTGACAGGGAAGAATCTGCTGTAGAAACTCTTGGAGAATGTGTCCCAAGTGACAGGCTTCTCCAATCTTGCCTCCTCAGCTAGCCACCAAGTCCTGGCTATATCCTTCAGTTGAATCTTGGCAACCTCAACTTGGTTCTCCTGTGGAACTCTGGCTGCATTCAGCAAGTCTGAAGTGTCGGTCAACCATTGCTCAGCCTCCAAGGGTTTCTCTCCACCCGTGAATATGGCTGGCTGCAGCCTCCTGAAGTCTGAAATGTTCCCCGGCCTCTGTTCCTTAGGTGCTGCTATCTCTTGCCGGAGAAGCTCGGTCTGCTGTTGCTGATTCTCCATCATCATCTGGATAACCCTCAATATATCCACATTCTCTCCCGCTGCTCCATTCGATGCTGATCCAGAGTTGCTGCGACCCGATCTCCTCTCCATACTAGGATGGCTAAAGATAACTGGAAGGAGTTGGAAAAATGGAAGGATTTCAGGATATGAAGGAAGAAATCTAGGAGGACTAAATGTAGAATCAAGAAGGACTAGATAACTTTGTACATTGTAGTTGGCAATAGCAAACTACCAGAATTTGCCACTTGCTTGTACTATAGGTGGGAGAGCCTAAGCTCTGATACCAACCTGTAACGCCCCGATTCCACGAATACGGGGACGTCACTGCGACGTATATACGTAGGTCAGAGAGTGCCCCCACGTATATACGCTAAGCATAAAGTACAACAAGAAAGGATCAGAGTGCAACACAAAGCGTGGTATACACACATATGCCAACATAAAGGTACAGATACAAAGTCATCACAGTATGATAAACATTACATATTACATATGTCTTTTATCATAACAAGTCCAAAAGTCAAATATACAATAAGAAGACAAAATGCTCACGAGTAGAATGAAGATCCCGTGAGTCAAAAGGAGTCAGGTGCAAGGAACTGGAGCTAAGATGCCTGCTCGCTAAGGAGAGCTCGATCTACGGTGGACAACTCCACTTCGATCCAAGCTCCGGAATCTGAATATGCAAATCCAAGGAATCAAGACATATAACAATAAATGAGCTACAGCCAAGTGGCTAAGAGACATGAATAGGGGTTAGAACACGAGTATGGAATATAAGGACAGGTATTAACATAATCATAAAACGGAAAATACAAGTAAAGCTGATTACAAGCAAAAGTGATTGTATATGCTTAAGTCACGGTCCCATGAGACTAATACATCGAGGGAATAATCCAAACAAGGAAACCCTCATCTATATACCGTTATCTCATGCCACGGTAATCCCAAGCATATAGAATCAGAGTTGCAAACCATATGATAGTCAAAAAGGAATGCATAACAAGAATGACAAGGATCATGACAAGATCAAAACCGGAATCATCACTGGAATCATAACAAGTAAAGTAGGAGTCACAATATAACATGAGTCATAACAGGGACTATGACATGAAACAATAATCATAACAATAACCATAATTGAGCCTATTATTATTATTACTCGTCTGACCCATATATCTCAGTATGTGTCTCGGTATCGATCCCAACTCACATACATCCATATATAAGAAAGTCGAGGGTCGTTGTCGGAAGTAGATGGAGAACTGATAACACTTCTTATAGTAGTTTCCATACACCTGGAACCGGTTTGGAGGCCCAAGTCCCCCTAACAGTCATCTTATGTGGGCCCAAGGTCCCACTAACAGTTATCTACTATATTTCGTCCCCCTACTATAAGCAAGGTATCATTCCGGCATCCATCACTTCCACCCATACCCCATACAAGTTGTAGCTTATTAAGGATTATCAGTTTACGGGAATAAGTGAACATAACAGTAATAGCCCTACAGATTCAAGAGGTGGCCCCCACCGATTCAAGAGGTGGCCCCCACCGTGTGGTGTGGCACTTTGTTCCATGTGGCACTTTGCTCTGAGGGAGTGGATTCTAGAGGTGGCCCCCACCGTGTATGGTGTGGCACTTAGTTCCATAAAACAAGGTAGGGTTCCCGTAAACACGATAATCATAAAGTCAAGTGTATCATGCTTGGTTTAAGAGATAGCATGACAAGGTGGTAATATGCAACAAGCAATAAAACATAACAAGGAATTAATAATTGGCCGGGTCACTCATGACCTAACAAGAGGGTCTAACAAGGTAGTGGCATGTCAGTTGGTCAGGTGATAACATATTAGGTGTCATGTGATATACATGTGTTAAAAGGAAATAGATAACTGACAAGGCTGTATTAAGGTAAGGCAAGTGGAAACATAGAAACAACTTAGGGTTCAACGACCTCAAAGGGTCTGCCACGCATGCTATAAAATAAGGAAGCAATAGTATCACGGCAAGGTACAAGTATAAGAATGAAACAAGCAATTACAGGGCAATGCATAAACATAGAATTATGGAGTAACTAGAAGTAATATACACCGAGTAACGAGTCATGAAGCACTGTATACAAATACCTGAACCAAGCATAAGATCCAAAGTTTAGATAGGAATCAACTGTATCAATCAGACAAAGTTAGTCGACTAGGTCAAGAGAGTAGTCGACTAATAGAAGGGTTAGTCGACTAACAGTAGGGTACAGTCGACTAAAACTGTGTAACAGAGAGTTGGGTTTCTGATTCAGGAAATGTTAGTCGACTAGGGTCAAGGGAGTAGTCGACTAATAGAAGAGTCAAGTCGACTAACAGATACTTAAGTCGACTAAGTCTGTGATACAGAAAGTTGGGGTTTTCTGGTTCAGGAAGGGTTAGTCGACTAGGTGGATTCAGGAGTCGACTAATAGAGATTTCCAGAGAGTTGAGATTTGTTTCCAGGGAAGATTAGTCGACTAATATTTGGGGTAAGTCGACTAATACTGTGTTTTCCAGAAAAGTTAAGTTTCAGCTAAGTGTTCTAGTCGACTAGCTCCTAGGTTAAGTCGACTAATCGTGGTCGTGAGCAGAGTACAGAACTGAATCTAGGGTTTGGGTTTGATGGCCTAAAAATATGATTTTTATGTTATGTGTGTACAAGATATGAAGGTATAAGTACAATAGGAAGTGATCAAGTCTCGGTGAGTAAAGATACTCACTTGGATGGTTTAATTTGGAGCTTGATCCAAGGTGTAGATGATGGCTTCAACCCACAAATAGTTGTTGCTTGAGTTGGAGAAGATGATCTTGGTGTTGCTTTGGGAGTTGGTGGTTGAAGATGAAGTCTTGACGAAGCCCTAGATGAAGCCCTTGAAGTCTTGAGAGGGAGGAGGGATTTTGGTGAAGGGGGTTTCTCTTTTGGTGAAGTGAGGAAGAAGAGGGGTAAAATGTGAAGGAGAAACTTATATAAGATTGGATTTTGTGAAGGGGGTGGAATTAAAATAGATGAGAGGGGTTTTGTGCAAAAAGGAAGAGGGCAAGGTGTCCCTCACCTGGCCACTTGGCCGGCCATGGGAGAGAGAGAGAGTGAGTGGGATTTGATGGGGAAGTAGGTGGGATTATTTGGAAATTTGGAGAAAGTGGAATTTAGGAAAATTGGGAAAAACAATTGGTTTGTGAAAGGAGAAAAGAAATAGAGGAAAAAGGAAAAAGAAATTAATAAGAGGAGATATTTTCTCTTGGACTCAAATGAAACTGCTGGATAGACAGATACCCGGGTTAAAGTCAAAGATGTGGAAGTCATTTCGGAAAATGCCGGAATCGTCCGAAATTCAAGTATCTCGGAACGATTCGAAATAATTACCAAAAATCAATAATAATATATAAAGACCAATAGTGAAATCCGTTTGAAGAAATACTTCATAGTTTTGAAACTAAAAATCCTGGAATCAGCTACCTACCGACTCCGAAAGAATTTTCATAAAATCATAAAATTCTCAGAAAAAGAATGTAAATAAGAAATATGATTCTAAGTAATTATGTCTAAAGGATCATCATGAAATTCCAAACAATTTGAGAATTAAAAATCCAGGAATCGGTCAGCGGCACTGGCCGACACCGGTTTTGAAGAAATTCATTTTAATTCCAGAAAAATCTAGGAAATCATGGAAAACCTAATATATTGGAAAATAACGTTTAAAACTGAAATCGGTCAAATCTACATATCAGAAAGACTAGATCGAAGAATATACTATGATCGGGCCCTCGGTTCAGACTAGGGCTGACTCCGAGTCCACGAATCCAAATCCAAGACAAAACAATCATATAAGGAATTCATAAAACAGCATAAATACAGGAAACAAGTCGAAAAAATACGATCGAAAATCTGAATACGCAACTAAGTACGTATTCCGGGAACGGGGTATTACAGCATGTGGGCATGATTTTCCCCCAAACGCACGCGAAAACTCCAAATACCTAAAGGGTATATCCTTTGATCCCATCTTTTCAGATTTAAACCCCTCAACTTTTCATACCATATCCAATGTGACACTAAAATATTTTAGCTTAGGGGTGTCAATTGGGTCGTGCCGGGCCAAACCCAGCCCGGGCACGGCGGGCCAAGGGTCGAGCCGATCCCGGCTCGGCCCGCCCAACCCGGGTTCCAAATATGGAACCCGGGCATTGCCCAAGGCCTGGCTCTGGCCAAACCCGGGCCCGCCCGTGCCGGTCCACCATTTATAAAAAAAACCTTAAAACTTATAAAAACTTTAAAATCCAAAAAAAATCTTTAAAATTCTCAAAAATTACTTATTCAAGTTGTGATAAAATTTGCAAAGAATATTACAAGGCGTGAAATGAAAATATATATTTTTATTAATGATCCAATAAAATGAATAATTAATACAAATACAATTGAAATATAAATCAATTTTTTTTCAAATTTATCATTAATACATAAAAAAGTACAAGTCTTCATTCTTCATACAATTTATCAATCATAAATAAAAAAAAATATAAGTCTTCATTCATCTTCTGGGGAGTCTTCTGGAGAATCTTCGATAAGATTGTCAATTATTTTATTTTGACTTCTCTTTTCTGCATCCAGCCAGTCCTTCCCGCATATGAACATCTCGATCGCATCTGATGCTAGACGATTCCTCGAATCAGTCAGCCATCGACCACCTGTACTAAAATCAGACTCCGAAGCTACTGTATATACGGAGGAGTTAGTAAATTGCGTGTCATGATGAAAATATGTGAATTGTGTGAGTTGTGTGCATGAAATTTGTAGAGTATCGTCTAATGACATATTTTGGGTTTCCCAAATATCATTACTAATATTAAAATTATCATGAATTCTAATACCAGAAGCTTGGCTAGATCCAGCTTGACTAGAATTGGCATCTATTTTTTTGGCTCGTTTATAATTTTATAAGAATATAAATACCGAATTGAAGAGCTTGAAGAGCTTGTAGAGAGAGAGCTTGTAAAGAGAAAGCTTGAACACTTGAGGCTTGAGAACTTGTAGAACTTGTATAGAGACCTTAAGGAGCATGTAGAGAGAAAAGAGAGTTTGGGGAGCTTGAGAAAGATGAAGAATAGTAGTTTTTGTTGTGTGAAATGAAGTGGGAAAGTCCAAGTATTTATAAAGGATGAGAAAGTATTTTTTACAATTTTTTTGCAAAAAAAAACAAAAAAAACACATCATATACCCATTAGGGGGTTTTTGCAAAAACAATTTGCAAAACAACCCCCCTCCCCCCCCCCCCCCCCCCCCACCAAAAAAAAGGGCTATAATAGCCGTTGGGCTGCGGGCCGGGCCGGCCCGGCAAGCCTAACGGCTCTAAGAGCCATTGGGAGGGTCGTGCTGGCCGGGCCGACCAAGTGGGTCGTGCCAGTTCTAGTGTCGGGCCCAGGCACGCGCCTGGCATGGCCAACCGGGCCAAGAGCCGCCATAAGGCGGACCCGGGGCCGGCCCGCCAAAACCCCGGACCCGGGTCAGGTTTGGCCCGGGTCCTGCTTGGGCCGGGCCGGGCCGTGCTCGTGCGGGTTATCGGCCTGGCCCGGCCCAATTGACATCCCTATTTAGCTTGTTTTAGTTCCCTTTAGCTATTGAATTAAGTCAACTTCTGACTTGAATATCTCATTCATTTAGAAACGGAATTAAACATGTAAATATACCACATTCATCCCCAATGAAAAGAGAAGACACTCCAACCATTATCCGTGTGATTCTATCAACGGATCACACCTCAATTCAGCTCAAAGAGTCACTTAAAATTCTTCGTTTTCCAATAAAAACTCACGCCCTTTCCCAGCAGACTCGTCTTTAGAACCCAGAGGACTCAAGTTACTTCTAGTTCTAGGTTGTCCCATAAGATGTGGAAAATGTCCCATACGAAAGGAAACTCATTCTAACAGAAAGCACACGGCAGTAGGGTTAGCGGTTCAAAAATGCAGGCATGTCACATGCTGAGGAAACGAGAAACAAACAGTCAGTCACGGCTGTCCACAGACGACTTAGAGAAGTCAGTCTTCTCTTGTTGTCTCCCCATGACCTCAAGTGCAATATGCTACAGATAACACTTGTTCTTGACATCATGTACATTGGGACGGAGCCAGGGGACCATGAAGGATTGAAAAATCAGTCCTTCGATTGTAGAATTGATAACCTGATAGTAATGGTGCAAGTTTCCATCCAGTTAATTAAGGCAGTCCCAAACGATGTAGAACATGTCTCCTACCAACGGCAACTCATTCTACCAGAAAGCACGCGGCAGTAGGGTTATTGGTTCAAAAATGCAGGCAAGTCACAAGCTGAGGACACGAGACGAGAACTGTCCACAGATGACTTGGACAAGTCAGTCTTCTCTTGTTGTCTTGCACTGAGCCCATATCAGATCGCTTCCAGTGTCAAGGATCGGTGTGAAAGGGTGAGCAAAGGTTCCAATAGCAAGACCAAGGAATGTACTCAGATTCACTTGTGTGGACAGCAGGAGCCAGTGCTCGCTTTAGTCGCTTCTTGCTCCCTTCAGCTGTAAGTTTCCAGCAGCTGGACCCAAAGGACCAGTCTAAGGGGCCGTTTGTTTCGCGTAAAACTCCGTAATTCGTAAATGACTTACTACCCAGTTACAACTACGGCGTTTGTTTGGACCGTAATTCGTAAAAGACTTACGTAACTCAACTAACACTCACTTGCAACCCAGTTACCACTCACTTACAGCCCAGTTACAGTTAATTTTGTGGTCATACAAATTTGTATTATTTTTTATATTAATATTAAAATTTTTTAATATTTAACTTTTTTAATATTTATTTGCAGTATTAAAACTTTTAAAATCACCAAATAGTTAATTTTGTGGTCAACTTTTCACTTACGACTTATACATTACGACAACCAAATACCGTAAAGTACAATACACTTTCCCACTTTACAATTTTATATTACCAACCAAACACCGTAAAATTTACATACATGTAACTCATTTACAATTGTAAAAGACTTTACCAATTACAACTATGAATTACGGCCAGTTACGACAACCAAACAGACCCTAAAAGCAGTCCTTCTAGAACTAATGACCTGGTCCAAGTAAGATTCGGCTTTGGACGTCGCAAGCAGAGGACGCAAGAAATAAACCATGGCTGTCCTACACGGTGTAGACTTGGCTTCAGCACCCAGTGGACGTCAGCTTGCAAGCAGAGGACGACACCAGAAATAAATCATGGCTGTCCCACACGATGTAGACTTGTCTTCAGCACCCAGTGGACGTCACAAGCAGAGGACGTACACGAGAAATAAATCATGGCTGTCCTCAGACGACTAAGAGAAGTCAGTCTTCAGTTGTTGTCGAAAAATTTCCATGCATGTATAGATGACTTGACTTTTGAGTCCAGTGACTTGCCACATGGTCAGTTATCTATAAAAGGGAATGATTCCCATAACAAGAAATGGCAAGAAATCAAAGAAACAATCAAAGACAGACAGTGAGCTTCCTTTCAATTATGGAACCCATGCATCATTCTACGAAAACCCATTCTGCACTTATTCTTCTATTGTCATCATTTGTTTTCCTTCTCCTTGTTGCCTCAACTAGAGCTTCCCGTTTGCTAGGAAACCAAGAGAAGGCTCTCCTCCATTGGAAATCCACACTCCAAACCCAAGAGCCTCTCAGTTCCTGGACCCCGCCGAATAATCCGTGCAACTGGACTGGAATTACTTGCAACCATCGACGTCGGACCATCGGCGAGATCAATCTGTACAACATGAGTTTAATGGGAAATCTCGATGCCTTCAACTTCTCAGCTTTCCCTTCACTCATAGTTCTCGAACTCGGGTACAACCAACTCAATGGAACCATCCCGTCTGCTATCCGCTTCCTCACCAGACTCACTACACTTAGTCTTGTTAACAATCAGCTCACTGGAATAATTCCTCCCGAGGTCAGCTCTCTCACAAACCTTCACAGCTTGTACTTGTTTAGTAATCACATTACAGGCAGGATTCCTCCCAATTTGGGTAACTTGACTAGTCTATACTTCTTATCTCTTGGTAGCAACCAATTTTCAGGTCCTATTCCACATGAAATTGGAAATCTCAGAAATTTGTCCTCTCTAGATATGGCTGACAATCTTCTCACTGGACCCATCTCTTCATCCTTGGGGAATCTAGCCAAGCTAACTCACTTATATCTAGATGAAAATCAACTATCCGGAGTCATCCCTTCCAGCCTTGGAAACCTTACCATGCTTAAAAATTTGAGCCTTGATCATAATTACATCACTGGTCAAATTCCTGAATCCATTGGTAATTTAAGGAGCCTCACAAAGCTATCAATCTTTCATAATCTACTTTCTGGCTCCTTGCCTCAAGAAATGTCAAATCTTACCAATTTGGTTCATCTTCAACTGGCAGAAAACAACTTTTCTGGCAACTTGCCAAATGGCATATGCAACGGGGGCTCTCTTAAGTGGATTTCATTATGTCAAAACCATTTCACAGGTCCAATCCCTACTAGTTTGAAAAATTGTAGCAGCTTGGTCGAAGGTTACTTCCGCTCAAACCAATTCAGTGAGGATGTATTTCACGCATTTGGAGTGTACCCAAATCTTTATAGGCTTTACGTGAGTGACAATAGATTGCATGGCAAGCTCTCAGCAAATTGGGGAAAATGTAAAAATCTTCAAGAATTCCGTATCTCTGGTAACCTTATCAGTGGGCAGATTCCTTCTGAATTTGGAGAGCTTCCCATGCTCGAGAAGCTCGACCTCTCCTCGAATCAGTTAGAAGGAGAAATACCAAAGGAATTGGGTAACCTGCCACTCTTATTTAATTTAAGCTTGGGTAAAAACAAACTTTCCGGAGGAATCCCACCCCAAATAGGGAAAATGCGTAAACTACAGATCCTCGATCTATCAGATAACAAGCTAACAGGATTTGTTAACAGGATTTGTTCCAGAACAGTTGGGAGACTGTTCGCAACTAATAACTTTGAAACTGAGAAGGAACTTCTTGAATGGAAGCATTCCATTTCAAATTGGGAGTCTAGTTCAATTGCAAACTTTATTGGATTTGAGTCACAATTTTTTTACAGGAGAGATACCAGGCCAATTAGGAAATTTGAAAAACTTGGAGATCCTGAATCTCTCCCATAATAACCTATCAGGTTCCATTCCATCTTCATTTCAAGGCTTGATAAGCCTAGCATCTATAGATTTATCATACAATGAATTGGAGGGTCCTATTCCTAAAAATAAATTCTTTGAAGCAGCGCCTGGCAAATCATTTGCTCACAATAAAGCTCTTTGTGGTCAAGTGCACGGACTACTTCCCTGCAATGCATCTTCCACTCCTAAAAATGTGAGCAGAAAAAATCACAAGGTCGCAATCTTTGTCATTATTCCAATTATCGTTGGAACTTCGATGCTTCTGTTCATCTTTTTTGTTGTTGTCTTGATGCTTTACAAGAGAAAGAGAAATATAAAACTAGGTGCAAATGAAATGATTAATCGGAGTGCATTGTCAATATGGAATTTTGATGGACAAATATTATATGAGGATATTGTTAAGGAAACCAATAATTTTGATGACCAATATTGCATTGGCAGTGGGTCATCTGGGAGTGTATACAAAGTTATATTGCCAACACTCGAAGTGTTAGCGGTAAAAAAAATCGATCAAGTTGTAGATGAAGCAACCTACAATGAGGAAGATTTCTTAAATGAGATCCATATACTGATCCATATTCGACATCGAAATATTGTTAAACTCTACGGGTTTTGTTCCTCCCCTAGCTGCAAGCTGCTTGTATACGAGTACATGGAGAAGGGAAGTTTAGCAAGCATTCTAAAACACGAGGAAGCTTCCAGACAGTTGGATTGGGTCCGAAGACTGACCATTATAAGGGATGTCGCTCATGCTATATCTTACATGCACTATGATTGCTCTCAGCCAATCGTTCATCGAGACATAACAAGCAACAACATTCTTCTTGATTCTGAGTTCAAGGCTTGTATCTCAGACTTCGGTATAGCAAGATTATTGAAGCCTAGTTCAACCTCCAATTGGACTACTGTTGCAGGAACACATGGATATATGGCACCAGGTTGGTTATTACTCCTTTATTTATTTATTTTTAACTATTGAATATAATTATATACCTAATTTTTGTTTTCTTTCTATGAGGTTTCAAGAAACAGCAAGAGTGAACTCTTTAGTTACACTCTTAAAAAATTCCTCCAATAACTCATTTATTCTTTTATACTTAAATATAAATTAATTCAGATGACTGTTGATTTCAACTTGAGCATTAAAATCTGAGCCTATGCAAAACCATGAATTCATGACTATAATGCATATAACTTTTATTTCTTTATTTATTATTGATTTTATTCTTGACGCAGTCATATAACATGTTTTTTGCTTCATCCATTGATCCAAGCTTAATCCCTAACATGATAGCATTTAACCATTATATAATTTTATTATTATTGTTCTTCCCCATCAAGCTTTTAGTGTTATAGAAGAATCTAGGTTTATTCAATTACTCTTGAGACAATTAAACATGTCAGACACTTTATCTTGTCAAACTTTTGAGATATATTATGCTAAAGATGTAACCTTAGATTTTTGCTATAGTAAATTTAGCTTTATCTTACAACTTAATTTCATTTATATGATTGAAACAAAATTATAATTATAGCATTTTGAGAGCATAAACCAAAATATCCAGTAATTTTTGTTTAATCTTTCAACTTCCTCCTGTTCTTGCAGAGCTTACTTATACAATGAGGGTGACTGAGAAATGTGATGTATACAGTTTTGGAATAGTCATATTAGAGGTGCTGCTAGGAATACATCCAGGAGATCTTCTTTCTTCTTTATCATCAACTACAGGCCAGAGGATTTTACTAAAAGATGTTCTAGATAATCGACTATCACTTCCTACATCTCAAATTGCAGCCACCATTGTTGAGGCAGTTGTTTTAGCGCTCCGTTGTTTGGATACCAATCCACAAAATCGTCCAACAATGCAGAATGTGGCTCAAAGGTTATCTGCTTCCAAGCCACCACACCCCCTACAAGATTTTTGTACCATTATGTTTTCTGAACTCAAATATGAAGCGTGAGGTAAATGATTCGAGTTCCATATTCCATGTTTTTATGGTATGATTTCACATTGAAGCTGAACTTAGAGGTCAGAAATGGTCATTTTCAGTGTCACCTTAAAAGATACAGAGATATAATTGTCAAGACAAATAGTTAACAAATTGCTATAGCTTTCCAAATAAAGAAGAAATCGACTTGGTATTTTGAAACTTACAACATGAACTATGTATGTGATCCAAGCTAGTAATGCTACTGTTTTTCACCCTTTCAGAGACAACCACAAAGTATCATATCGGCTGGCCAACACTGTCATTGATTCTGAAAATTCCAAACACTGTTATTAATCTTCCGAGGGACATTATCATTCCATTTTCCGATGAGTTCTCAATTCTTTTGAGAAATAAATTTAGGTAAGTTTTTTTTTTCTTTTTGGTTGAGTATTATGTATTTTTGTGGAGTAGTACTCCACATTTTCTTCTACCTAGAGTCTATAGAGGGGTAAGGTTTTATGTCCCCCCCTCCCTCTCAATGCCTTTTCATATCAATAAAGTATAATGTCTGGCCTGGGACCTAGAGAAGTTCAGGCCAAACATAGTAATAGAAAGCAGCATCCTCTGTCTGCTTGAACTAGATCTCACAAATTTCCATATAAGAATTGTTTTGGAATATCAGATCACAACTCCCAAAGCTTCCTTTATTCATTAAAAAAACAGGCCATGGATTTTTTTCATGGAACACATAACTTTTCTGAGCTGACTCAGTGATCCAGTTCAGTACAGCAGTAGCAACGTAACAGCATTCCGGAGTCCGTTTCTAACTCGTTTGGAGTCCGTTTCGAGCTCTGTTCAAAGCATTTGGGTCCGTAACTGAGCCCCAGAGCCATTGAGAAGGTTGTACGTCATTTGGACAGCAGATCAGACCTCCACGAGCTCCTATTTGGTGTCGGTTTCCATGCAGCAATCCAACAACGTTTCATGACACGTTTCCAGCCAGATTCAAGCCATATTCGAGTAGTTGAGACTTTGGGGGTAACTTCTGAGCTTATGAATTGAATTTTCTTAATGGGCTTTTTTTTTTGGTCGGTACATGTATACTGATGGTGATAAGGAAATTGAATGGGATATATATGCGGCTATCCCGTACTTCTTGAGTTCTAATAATCATGATGGGTATGAAAAATAAGAAAACCATTTTGAAGATTTTTTCAGTTATTTCTCCTTGACATCTGAGCAGAAGTGTCACTGTGGTGGTGAAAAGACAACCATAGATTCTATCGATGTTAGTTTGTCTTGCAGAATTTTCTTCGTCCTCGATATGCTCCAGACAATCTTCATGCATCTGAGGCAGATTGCAATGAACCTAATGCTGAGCATGAGCCTGAGCTCGAGAGGCCATAATTCAGCGATCTAGTCGCTGAATATAAGGAGATCTTATCTGGTATGGAGAAGATTCTCAAATGCATGACAGTAAAGATTATTGCAGATCAGAGCCTCAAGTTCTTATCAAGACAAAAGTTGTTGATCCAAAATTAGAGCCAGAAGTAGAAAAGTCAGGGCCAGAAATTGTTACTGAATTGGCACCATTACATCAAGAGATTTTCTCGCAGCCCACAAAAGTTGAAGAGCTTCCTATTGAGACTCTTGTAAATTTTTCAATAGAGCCTACTATGGAGATAGTGCCATCTTTAGCAGCTATGGGGGCTTCATTATCCCTGATATCACCTGAAGTTTACGATCCATTGCAGATCTTTCTACAAGAGGCGGGATCACAGGAGATCAGGCTATCATGGTGCAAAGTGCAGTCAGTTCAGTTTTTATCATGAATGATTCGCATCTGTCAGATACTTGTGACACATCAAATTTGTCAAGGAAGCCAACTCCACCTCCACCACCATGGTCTCGACGAGATGCACCAGTGTTGCTGCCACACAGCCATTTTGGCCCGATTGAGGTGATATTTTGAGATTGTTCAGTTCGACTCGGCCATGCTTTTCATTTGTTTTCACTGCATTCACGGGAGATGAATGCTTTCAAGCCGGGGAGAATTGATTGGGATCGCTTATAGTTACTTTTATTATAGTTTTTTGTTTGCTTTTATTGTATGTTTTTATTGGCTTTCAGTTGTTTAGTCTCACATTACTAATGATGGAGAAGTTCACTTTGTAAGAGCCTATTTAAAGAGGCTCAATAAATAAGATAAACAATAATTAATTAAAAAATTTCAGTTAAAATTTCAATAGCCTTGAGTTCTTGAGATTGGGGTCTGAAACCTGTGGTGTAAGAGGTGTGAAGCCTGTGATGCAAGGGTGTGAAGCCCAAGTTATCCAATTTTCCTATTTCTTTTCTTAAACCCTAATTCCAATTTTATTTTAGTTTGAAGGTGATTGCGATCCATCCCGTATTACATCACACTAGATATCAGGTTGTGTTAGCTGTGAAATGGATGCGAATAAGTTGGCAGAGTAATGTCATTTCAAACTAGTATAAGTTATCAATATCTGAGTCTGTACTTGTAGTTTCAAATTGTAAACTGCCGTGGAATATTTATATTTGGTAGAATTCAGCAGTCTAACAAAGCCTACTACAACAATAACAACAATAAAGCCTTTACTCCAAATTTTTGGGGTCAGTTATGTGAACATTTTTCTTCTGTTCAATCCTGTTAAGGCCCATATCCCCAGGTGAATTAACAACAACCATGTCTTTTTTTGTTTCTATAACCATGTTCCTGTCTACCCTTTGTTCAAATCGCTTTTCCAACTAGGATCAAGTTGTTTCTACCATCAACACACTCTCCTATCAACAAGTCCAAAGTATCTCAAGTAATTCTTCCTCGTCTTATCCTCAATTGAAGCTACGCCTAACTTCTTATAAAATACATTTATTTCTATCCAACCTTTTGTCATATTATTCATCATCCATCTAGACGATATTATTTCAGCTACAACAATATTCTTGACATTTTTCTCTTTAATTGCACATCAAAAGCTGAGTAAGCTTATTCATGCCAACATAAGAAATCGTGTTTGTAATTTGATGAGAAAAATAAGAAGTCACAGTTTCAAGTCCTATTAAAAGATATTACAATTAGAAATACTGAGAATATGTTGAAGAAAATTATGTCATAAATTTATAGTCAATTTACTAAGACATTAGGAGAAAAGTTACAGAAGAGGGACTATAAGCAGACTGAAGGAATAGAAGAAAACAAGGGGAGGGGAAGAAGAAGAAGAAAAAAAAAGAAAAAGAAAAAAATGCACTTGCAAAAAAAGTGCATGGTAACAAATCATGGAAGGGATATTACCTTCTCATGAATGAATCTTCAAGCAATACTTGAAAAAACAAAAAAAAAAATATTAATCTAATCATTCTAAACTATTTTGAATACTTCCGCTATATGTGAACAATCTATTGCATCATTAAAATTTTCAATACTTGTATGTCATGGATAACACTGTTTCGTGATCATCATTATCAAAGCCTTCTCCACAAAAGATTTGACTATGGTTTTAGATGCGCTGCCAACCTGACTTCAACTTACTATTTGACGAGTTCGTAGACTCTGGGCTATGAGCAAGACAGGGCTTGCACTAGTCACTCAAGACTAGCTGGCAAGAGATAAAAAAGAGAACGGGGATACTCACCAAAGTAGTAGTAGTAGTAGTAGTAGTAGTAGTAGTAGTAGTAACAACATATAAAAGTAATAGGAGGGAGGGGACACGAACATAGGAAAGACAACTTGGACAAGGATAAATAGTAAAACAGAAACAAAGAAACCCTCGATCAATAATAATGGATAACAATCTTTATCATGATAATTTGATAATGTTCTACATAGTTCATAGAATTTTTTCACTTATTTGTTGTATTCTTTCATGTGTTTTAACTCATGTAAAAAAAAAATTATACTCCATTAAACCCCGAGTAAACACCCATAAATCCAAGAAACCCCCAAGAATCTTAAAGCACAATAAAAATATCTTGTCCACTATTGTATCATGAGAAGGATGGTGTGCTAAAATAATCAAACCCCCAAGTAATACACATAAACCCAAGAAGACCCCAATAATCTTAAAGAACAATAAGAATATTTTATCCACTATTATAATGTGAGGACTATGACATGATAAACATTGCACGCACATTTGCACCCCTAGATCCAAGTAACCCCTCGAATCCTAAAGAAAAATAGAAGTATATGTTTAATCTTAGAACTTCTAGCCCTCCACTTCCGAAGTAAAATAAAGAAACCATTAAAAAAAAAAAAGATCAATCAGAAGAGAAAAAAAAAAGGAAAAAGAAAAAGAAACTAACACCTAAATGGTCACAAATCTAATGTTGGAAGCTAAAATTAAGAATAACCCGAAAAAATGGGCACACATCTAAACAAGCATATAAGCATTGTTCTTCGAGAAACATAAAAGAGATCTATCAAAAACAATAACTTGCTAAAATAAACACCTAAACGGGCAGACTATCTAATGCTACGTATCGCATAACACAGAAAGATTAAAAAAAGGGTTTTTGAAAAGAATTGGTTGCGATCAAAATACCCAAAGACTAAATAAGAATAATGTCAGTCATTTAACGAATTTCTGCAGTAATATAAGAAGCCTACAGAGATTTTACTTCAAAAAATGTATCTTTTTTGTCCTAAAAAATTGGGATAAAGAGAAACAACGGCGTAATCTAATGCTGGAACCAAAGATGCGATCTTTTTCCACAGAGCCATGGATATTAATCAAAATCAAAAATAAAAAGTAAAAAAGAAAGGACTTACGAATTCTGGGTCGATCAGAGAGGGACAGGTGAAGGGAGAGAGAGGGAAATGGAAAATATATATAGTTTGGGTAAATACCGTAAATTGCAGAGAAGCAGTCTGTCTTACTTTAGTGATATTTGCATATAAAACCCTCCTATAAAATGGTTTTAAGTCTAACACTCGTGCTAAAGCCTGAGTTTTCTTTTTTCAGAATACCCCACTTATTTATATAAATAACGATCCCATTTACAATGTATCATAATTCCTATTTATTAAAAAAAAAGATTCATAGTGGATCATGTTCCAAATTTTTGCAAAGTAAAATTTTTAGTTGTACTAAGTTTTTTTTTTTTCTGGGTGGGGGTATTTTGAAGAGCCTCATCCATCATTTTCTCACAGAGAATTAAAATTAAATGATAGAGATTTTAATTTAATGAAAGGATATTTAATTTTTTTATGACTGTGAGGCTAATTTCTCGTCTCCTCCTGAGAATTTTTTTTAGCTCGCTGCACTCATCGCGAGCGTGGTCAGCAAAAACGCAATGAGAAAAAAAAAAATTCTCTCCCCTTCTCAATTTTTAAGGCTCATGTTGTCAAGTCTTCAATTTTTCTCTCCTGCCTGGAAAAAAAGAAAAAGCTAATGGCGGCCAAACAAATTCGACAAAAACTGCACGAAGTTGTGACACTACATGCACTTCGGGGCCCCACCACATGTCAGAGCTTTTGCACAGACTTCTCTCCAATTTATTCAGAAAAGTCAAAGCAAAGCACCCAATAAAATTTAGAATCTTAATCACATCTTTAACATACTGACAGAAAACGTGTGACATGAAACGTGTATGTGCGCAAAAATCAATAATAAAATAATTCAAATACGTTTCATCAATAAAAAATAATCGTTGGTAAGAAAATATAAAACTAACAATATTAGGTTATGGTTTGATTAAATATGCATGTAAATAACTGATCTATTGCAAACCAGTAATTGATGTTACTTATGTTATGCATGTAAAAAATTCTACGAATAATAAGAAAGCTAATGGATAAGGATAGTAGAATCACATAACTCACAGTTTATAATGGACAACATTCAATATTGACAAATATCATAGATAATGTAATATCAGACATGTAAATAAAGACACTGGATTAGAATTGTACCTATTGAGAATCACCTTGACCTCAATGTCTTTGTGTTGTATGTATATCAGTAAATCTGATCTGTACGATTCCAGTGCCTTGAGAACCATATGAATCGGACTCTGAACGGCTGAGACATAACCCGAAAATGAAATCTATTCAGTTAACAGGTCTGTTTTGCAATGGGTCAGGTTGTGTAGCTGAAGCAGGTTAAGTCACAACTGGATTGGGTTCGGGTTTGTGAAACTCAAATCAAACCCAATCTATTTCTCGACTTGTTGGCGGGCTGTTGCAGATGGAGGAAGAAGACAATCGCTTCTTCGTTGATGGGCAACGACAGAGTCGTTCGCGAGGATGGTAAGACAAGCGGCGGCAGACGACAGCTGCAATGACGGCACTGACGCGAGCATAGGTGGTGGTTGTTGTTGTTGTGGATGTCGTGGATTCTGATGATGGAGGTGCAGTCGACGGCGGGGTTTGAAGGTGGTTGCTTTGGTGGCTGTCGGTGAGGGCAGAGGTAGAGCGAGGAGGCTCGTGGCCTCGAAATCAAGCCGAGAGGCAGTCGGGGGATGCTGGTGCTCGGGGGCTGGCTGGAGCTCAGTTGTTGCAGCTTAGGCGGTGATGGACTTGCGGGCGCGAGTGATGGCGCGAGGAGATCGTGAAGGTAATGGTGTGCTGCTATCGATGAGGGATTTGATTTTTCTATTTTTTTTAAAATAAAAAGGGATAAAAAAAACAACTAAAGTTTCACACTTCTAATTGCGTTCTTTAAGATTTTACACTCGTAAAAGTTCTAGGGTTTCATACTCCTAAAGTATTTGGATTAAAGAATCCATAACTCACTCAGATTTGAAGAAATTTTAATAAGCTTTATTCATTAGACGATAAACTATTACATTAGAGCCTCTTTTATAAGCAATACAAAATTATATTCTCAAAATATATCCGATGTGATATTAAATAAAAGAAAACTAAAAGAAACAAAAAAAAATCTAAAAGAAAAAAAAAAATACAAGAAAAAGAATACATCTCTTGTAACAAACTTTATTCGAACCAAATATATATTACACACTTTCTTCGCCGTTGATACACCACCCGGCATGTCTCCGTGCCTTCAACTGGATATCAGCATCACATACATTTGATTCATTTAAGCATTAATCCAGAGCAAATTCAGTTATCAAGGTACCTAGGTAAACACATGATGCTATAAATACCCACAAGCTGTTAACAAATAAGTACCATAAACAAAGACAAAATCTAAGTATCTCATCAATCTCTGAACATCCAACTCATTGCTATCACATCAAAAAGAGCAATCCAGGTGATTAAACGTTAAAGCATAAGAAAAAGATTAAGCATAAGAAAAAGAACTACAAGCAGATTTCACAAGAAACTACATTCATTGAGCTTTCAAAAATAGTGAGCACAGACCTTCACAGGCTTCCTGAGAAGCGTTCACAAAATCACCAAAACTAATTTACATTAAACACAAAATCCAAAAATGCCAAGTACGTTCACAATTTATCATCATAAGCGCAAGTTAATCTTGACAACGATAGTGCATACAGGCTAGTTCATGTTAACATTACTCAGGTTGCAACAAAATCAGATTAAGCAACAATTTAAGTAGCTAGCAACCAGGGTATGGTACAACTGTTCTTCATACGCAAAACAACAACCTGCAGCATGTTAACAAGACCGCTACACCATTCACTGCAGTTCCAAAAGCCTTCAAAAACAGCCCACAGATTGATCGTTCCCCTGGCATTCCGAGATGGGGGCCCTGAAAAGGTGAAAAAGAAAAATTGATCATTCCATACATATTTTCAATTGATGTGTATGTGTAAAACTCAAGAACTATTTTGTTTGAATAAGTAGGCTGTGTAGAAAGAACACCGCCCTATAGTAAAATTAGCTGAGAGAATAAAATGCAGTAGTGTGTTCTTCTGATGGACTAATGCAAATGGTCATGGTCGATGTTTTTACACTAATGTTTGAGAGGGAAAGTGTTGCTGCAAAGGGAAGGTGGAGCTAGAATGAAAAATCTCTCTACTTCATGCATATATGCAATGCCAATATCAGTTTGTTTAACTCTAATATATTAGGCTGATGAAAGGATGGAATAAATTGATCTTCCAAGGTCCTTCATGTTTGAGCAACTAGGGCACTCTGTTCACTGATCGTTCAAACTCATATACAAATTTTCAATTTGTTAGCAGGAGTATTTGGAAGAGATGAAGCGCTGGAATTGAATATAGTTTGGAGTAAAGAGATTGATAACTAGTGTGGTGCAGTGACGTCTTTCAAGGATTGTTCAACTTTGCATGGTGGGCAACTAAATTGACCATAGCACTTGTGGCTGCAACTAGAGCAAGAGGATACTCAGTAAGAAAACCCTGCAAAAATGCATTATTCACATCCAACTGTCGAATAGACCATCCCTTGGAGACGGCCAGACTGCACACGGTACGGACAGTGGTTGGTTTGATGACCGGACTGAATGTCTCACCATAGTCTAATCCTGATTGTTGATGAAAACCCTTGGCCACCAGACGGGCCTTATACCTGTCAACAGAACCATCAGATTTATGTTTTAATTTGAAAACCCTATTTACAACCAACCAGATTCATGGTAGGGTGGTATGGCACAAGAGACCAGATTTTATTCTTAAGCAAGGCATTCATCTCAGTGTCCATTGTCTGGCGCCACTTGGGATCTTAAGAAGCTTGCGTGAAACATGTGGGTTCGACAGGAGTGGTGGCCAAGTCAGCCATGAGACAGGTAGGCATGGGATACCTGGTGGCTAGCCAGATTTTTGGTGTTCTGGTGTTATCCTGTGTTCTGGTGACCATATGGTGGGTCCTGGTAGGAGGGGGACTGGGAGAGTCTGAGGATGAGGACGAGGAGAAGGACTCACCAGCGGGTGCTGGTGGAGGTGGTGGAGAAAGAGTATGTGATGGAGGTGGTAGTGGAGGAGAAGAAGAGTCAATGGTGGGGCCCGCATGAGAAGAGGGGACTGGAACAATGGAAGATAACAGAGGCATGGAGATGGGGATCGGTGGTGAAGGCGTGAGAGTAGGGAAAGAGAGGGAGGGCTGAGGAGAATGGAAAGAAAAGGAAGATTCGTCGAATACAACATCCCGAGAGATGTAAATACGACCAGAGGGGACATGCAAACATTGATAACCTTTATGCGAAGCCGAGTAACCTAAGAAGACACATTGAGTGGACTGAAAACTAAACTTATGAGTTTGGTATGGACGCAGATGAGGGTAGCAAGCACAACCAAAAATTCGTAAGGAAAGATAGTCAGGTACTTTATGAAATAATTTCTGGTAGGGAGAGAGATTATGGAGGACGGCGGTGGGCATTCTATTGATGAGAAATGAGGAAGTTTGGAAAGCATAGAGCCAGTAATGAAATGAAACATTTGACCGAGTCAGAAGAGTAAGGCCGGTCTCGACAAGGTGGCGGTGCTTTCCTTCTGCGGTGCCGTTTTGGGCACTAGTGTGTGGACAGGATAAGCGATGAGCGATATCCTGAGAAGACAAGTAAGGCTTAAATTTGATGAACTCGCCACCACCATCAGTTTGGAGTGCTTTAATGGAACACCAAAAAAAAATTCTACATGAATTTTGAACTTAAGAAAAATGGAGAAAGCATCACTTTTATTTATCAAAGGATAAAACCAAACATACTTACTGTAGTGATCTACAAAGCTAATATAATAGCGATGACCACTTCAGCAGACACAGGAGACGGACCCAATAGATCAGAGTGAATAAGCTCTAAAGGAGCAGTAGCAATCGTGGAAGATGACGAAAAAGGAAGACGATGACTTTTTCCTTACTGACAGGGGATGCAGAGTGGGGTACTAGCACGGTCAGGGAGGAAAGGAAGCCGATGCTGAGATAAAATACTAGAGACAACTCTGGTGCAGGGATGACCTAGGCGCTCATGCCAGACGGAGGAAGATGCACGCTCACCGAGAAGAGCCTGGGGAGAGGCGGTGAAGTTATGATTCCCCAGAAAGAAGACATACAGACCATCCTTAAGTTGTCCTCGCGTAGAGTTTTCCAAGTAGAGAGATCCTTGATAAAACAAGAGTCAGAGTGAAATTCAAGGACTTCATTATCAGCAGTAAGTTGACTAATAGACAGAAAATTTTTGGTAATTCAGGAACATGTAAAAGGTTTTTTAAGACAAAGGAAGAAACAGGAGAACACAATAAAGAAGCACCAGTAGCTCGGATAGGCAAACATGTCTCGTTACCCATGCGAACTCTATCGGGTCCTTGATATTCGGAGTGAGCCGCCAGATTCGCAATGTCAGCCGTTAGGTGATGAGTGGCTCCGGAGTCAACATCCAGTTGGGATCGACTGGACTATTCCCATAAGAGTGGAGAAGAGCAGTTGGGCTAGCTGAATCATCATAACGATTGAAGCCTTGGTTAGTATAATGGCCAAAACGATTGCAGATCTGGCATTGAGGTCGACCACCGGTGGACTGATGTGACGGTAAGAAGGAACGTCCACGACCACGACCGCGCTCCCTACCTCGACCACGTCCATGACCATAGAAAAAAGATGGAGCTGAATGGTAGCTTGGAGTGCGGGAAACAGTATGAACCGCAAGAGAAGGGGAGATGAGGGTTGTGGAGTCTGGTGAAGTGATAGCACGCCCACGATAAATCCCCTGGCTAAGCATGAGGCCAATGAGTTCTTCTGACAGTACAGGGTCGACTGGTGTGTTAACGGAGGTGACGAACGAGTCATATTCGGGAGACAGACCACTAAGCAAGGTAGAGACAAGGTCAGAGTCGGCAACTGGATTAGCCATTGCCGCCAGGTTATCCACGATGGACTTGACAGACTGGATGTACTCTGACATAGAAGAGGTGTCCATCTTGACGGTGTGTAGTTGATATTTGAGTTGCTGCACTCTAGCTCTGGAGGTGACGCAAAGATTCGCTCCAGAGAGCACCACACATCACGAGATGTGGTGAGGCCGATGACATGAGCAAGAACAGCCTCAGTGAGCGAGGAGATAAGTGTTTGACGAGAGAAAGGTTCCTTGTAAAATTTCCTTGAATCAAATGAAAAATTACAATGGATTTATACTCCGATACAAGAGAGGGAAGATGTTGAGACTTGAATCTCCCCTTTGTTTAGTACTGGGTTCTTGAGGTAGCGGTGGAAAGTGAATCTTGTTTTCCGTTGACCGGGTGAACGTCAAAATTTCTTGAGGATCTTCTCTTTGGATGGCAGATGGAGTAGCACAGCTCCTGTCGACCAGGAATCTCAAAGAGATTATAAGCGAAGATTAACTTGTACGCAGCAAGTTGTTTGAAGAGCTGGACTCTCTTTCTTTTTGGTGGAAGTCTCGGGCCAAGTTCCTCTCCAAGAATTATCTGATCAATCAATCGACCCCTTCTCAATAGCAGGCGGGGCTATTTATAGAGGTTTTAGGGGTGAACGTGCCCCCTAAAAATGCTCCATGATGGGGGTTAACTTCCTCGTTATCTGGGCAGTGATTGACCCCATAACAAGGGCAGTTATAACTGAGACGCGGGTTTCGACCCTCGCGTCTTGGTGCTGCAGTGATGCTGAGACGCGGGTTTCGACCCTCGCGTCTTGGTGCTGCAGTGGTGCTGAGACGCGGGTTTCGACCCTCGCGTCTTGGTGCTGCAGTGACGGCTATGATTAGTCCTGCGTCTGGAGTTTGGACTCTGCTTTTTGATGACTTGTCTTCAGTGATTTTTAAACAGCCTACAGAATTCCCTCCAAAGTTTTCGATATTCCGCGGTTGACTGGGACGGATTTCGAAATACTTTGGACTCTGGTTGAGTTCATACTTCTCATGAATGGACTGGCAATCATCTGAGATGCTCTGAGCTTGATCTTGTCTGGAATATGGCCTTCATGAGTGTACTGTGGAACCCTTTGAAGCCGCCAGAAATGATCGTGATGAGTGTCTAGATGCACAGTCTAGACTTCCCCAGTGCTCTGAGCTTGTTGTTGGTGTACTTTGAAGCAGGGGTAAACAGTCATCTGCTTGTGCCAGTGTACTGTTGAACTGAATTACAGAAGCAAGGACTAGATGCAAGTCCTGTAGACGCAGGGGTTATGCTGCTTTAAAGACGCGCCCTCTGTAGGGACGCGTCTTTTGGGATGAAGACGCGGCTGTCGCTCTGTGAAGTAGACGCGGCTTTGGCTTGGTTGAAAGGGCGCGACCTTCGGAGGGACGCGATTTTTTCTGTTGAAGACGCAACCGTGTCGTGGGCGTGTTGCCACGTGTCCAGTAAACTTGAGGGGACATCTTCTTTTTGGCGCGTGAACTTCGCGATGCATTTAATATGCTTGCCACGCGTCAGGCAGGGATTAGGCGTCGAGCCAAGCGCCGCGTATCTCTGCGAATCGCTGAGCCTATAAAAGACAACAGTCTTTCAAGAGTCATCATTAGACTCTTCTTCTTCGTTGGGCCTTTTAGGGTTAAAGAAAGCTCGAGGCTTTGTTCCTCTCGATTCTACCATCTTCAACACCGATTCCACGGTTGCAATGGCACCAAAAGCTAAGCATACTACTTCGTCTTCGAAGGCTGTTGTTCCTGAGACCCAAATGGGTGGTTCTTCCATACAGGAAGCCCCTATTTCAGGTAATAAAATCATCGAATTTGGTTTCCGCCATTGAAGGGGCTTACAGAATTCTTTTAACTCTTAAGTCCCTTTTGAATGTGAACCGCCAACGCGGGCTCATGGCCATGTTTGATCTTCAAGCGCGGTTCTTGAGTTGATAGACAAGACGCAGGTTTGACGACCTCTGCATCTTTTATCCACTTGAGCCCGTATCTGTTTGTTGAACACAGGACCCCATTGAGCCTTGCGTTTTGGACTCAATGCTCAGAATATTTCTAAGTGTGGAGAGTTCAGACGCAGACTTCAGACGATTCTTGCGTTTTTGTAGGATCAGACGCAAGTTTTAATGAATCTTGCGTCTGAATCTGATACTTAGAAATTTTTCTAAGTCCTGGATTTTAAAATGCGAGCTTCATGCTGGCCTCGCGATCTTTGAATTTGGACGCAGATTTTGATGATTCCTGCGTCTGGATTATTCCTGCGTTTGAGTTGCACACACTTAACCATTCTCTTTCAGATTTTTGATCAAGTGTTGTTCTCTTTTGCAGTACGATACTCCTCCAATCCTCTATCCAAAAAGTACCACTTTGGACATGTAGGCGGCGCTGATCAGAACCTGACCTTTGTGCTGCAGAAAACTGCTCCTGTGACTACTGGTAAGTCGAAGGAGCGAAAGGAGAAAATTTCCAAGGCCAGTATGATGACCCTCCGGGAGATTATCTCTGACGGAGTATTTGAGACGGATTCGCGCACTCCATTACAGAAGCCTGTATTCTTCTTTGGTGATGACATCGACGAGGATGATAGGACTTTGCATGACGGAGATTATAAGTGGCTTCGTCAGATAGGGGACAGGAGGTTCTTTCTTCCCAATATGGAGAGAATGTATCCCCTATCTTATCTTCAGCACATGTCTGTTCACCGTGCGATGGAATAGGATCTTTCCCGATTTGTCTCCGGTGTCTCTCTCGGCATACTAGGCGCCAAAGGAATACACTTTGCCGGCCATGGGAAAGAGGTCTTTGGTTTATTTCCCGGATTGGTCAGATCTGAGTATCCGAGAGGGGAAACCCCTCAGCTCGGCACTACCTTCATCAATCAGTTCATGAAGGTTAGGGGTGATTTTCCCGTTGACTTCCGCCCGCTCGGGTGGGTTCATTCTTCCGACAGATCCTGGTGGGGCAGGATGGTTGGATTTGTCCTTGTCGAACTTGGAGCTCTGCTGGAACAGGTGGGGCTATATCACTCGGTCAGGGCTGTGCAGTATGGCCTCCCGCAAAGTTCTCATAATTTCTACGGCATCCTGGAGCATTATAATCCTTTGACGGGGACATTTTTTACTCCGGCCGGAGAGATGGGGCTCGCTCTTCATGAGCTGTATGAAGTTTCAGGACTTGTTATGGGAGACGCCCCTTATGAAGAATACGTTCCGACTTCTGAAGAGCTTCATCTCTTACAGAAGGAGAGCCCTCAAGTATATGAGACGTACTGAGAAGTGTTGTGTCACTTCCACATCTGCGGTCAAATAACCTCCTGGAGAACCAGGGGTGTCAAGCAGATGTCCTGGGCGAATTACCTATTCAACGATATAACTGAGAAAGATCAACCAGTGACCATTCTGGCTCCTAGTACTGATGAAGAAATTGCTGAGAGGATTGACGCCTCTGCGAGCTCTTACACCACGGAGTCAAATGAAGATACTTTCAAACCTGATACGGTCTTTGAAAGTTTTCATCATCAAGCCCGAGTTCCCATTTCTGACCGGGCACTATTGGCGGGCTTTCTTATGTTATGGCTGAAGCGCTGCGTGGTGCCAACACTGCCACATGAAGTAATTGTCGCCGATGTGGTATACCCGGCGGTCTTGTTGGCCTACGGCAAGTCTATCGCCCTCTTTCCAGCAATGGTGGCTGGAATTCAAAGTGGATTACGGGCTCTGGTTAAAAGTCTGTGCCAAGTGGAGGCGATTGTCGACTCCAAGGGTAGACCAGAGGTTGACTCGGAGGGAAGGCCGAGAGTAAAGACCCCTAACCCCAGGATCGGGCTTCCCTATACGTACTTGATGGCTTGGTATGTTATGCACTGCCCTTCACTGATGACGGTGGTGTCTCCATCCGAGGGGTTTGTCCCTTTTGTGCAAAGGCTGGAGAATTCAAGCTGGTCTTGCTACTACATGTTCTACGTTCGAAAATGTATTCTGAACGCTTCGAACTACCATCTCGACCGTTGCTTCCCCGAGATTGCCGGTGCATCTTACGGGGATAAATTCGCTGACCTTACGGGATCAGATGATTTCACAAGGTTGCCATCGGGAGTCTTCTGGTGGCTAATTAATATTCGGCCCGGGTATCTGGTCTTTCGGCAAGGGAACTCATGTACGATCGAGCCTTATATGTCAAGCCGTTTTGCTCGACAATTCGGCTATGACCAATTATATGTCGGTAATCCCAATGCCAAACTCTCCTTCAGCGGGAATTTGTTTGAAGGTGCTCGGGCATGGTATTATAGTGTGGCTGGAGGGACAAAAGCTATTTTCAGTTTGCCTCACAAGACGCCTAACTGTTACACTAGCCTTAACTTCTGTACTTGGTACTCTCTAGCTAGCAAGATGCCAGGTTTCTCAATAAATATCTCGTGCATCAAGAGCATCAAGGCGACTTATAAGGACAAATTGGAGTACAACAAACGCACCCGAGGTATGGAGGAGTACCAGGCAGCCGAGAAAGAAGCAGGAGGGGAAGCAGGGGTGGGACCGAGAGCGGCAGCACCCAAGGAGCAGCCTGCTAAAAAGAGTCGGCAGGCCGTATCCAAGCGTTCCCATGGCTCTACTTCCAAGAGTGAGCCTATTCCGAAGAAGGCTAGGAGAGACTCAGAGGCTGAAGCTTCAATGTCCGAGGTCGTCCCTTCTGGTGTTGCGGAGCAGAGGGAGGAAGAGGAGGAGGAAGAGGAGATTCCCCCTCTTCGTCCTCGCGGTCTACGCAGCAGGGGCCCCATGATCCTGGAAGAAGGGGAACTTGCAGATGAACCCGCCACAACTGAAGAGGCTGAGCAACCCGAAGTCAACTTGGTAGGGAGGGATAACGTTGAAATCCCAGGGGTTTCAACTCAGCCTGGGCCTTCTTCAGCTTATGAGAGGAGGGCTGAAATGCAACAGCCTGGGTCTCCTACTGTATTGATGCCCAGCTCGCGGGTAGTTGATCCCAGCCCCACTACTGGGGTACTTGGCGGTAAGGTCTCGATTGCTGAGACCTCTTGTGTTGAGCTGTCGTCTTCATCATCCGAAGAGCATGAATATTATTCTGGCGATGAAGTCGATTTTAGCGATGAACTCGCTCTTCCAGATACGAGCAAATTCTCGCATATTTCGGAAGAAGAGATACAAGGGTGTGACCCTGTGACGGTTTCGCCAATAGCAACGATCGTTGCTGCTGAAGGTACCCTCCTTGTCTTTTTGAACCGGCTTCCCCTTTAGCTAGAGAAGGGTTCTGACATTTCCTTTTGACTTTGTGCTATAGGGCTGGCTGTTGACAGTGAGGCTACAACCTCCTCTCATATCGAGGAGATGATTCAAGAGCTTGCCCAGCAAGAGGGCCCTGAGGCTCCTACTACCGGGATGCCTCAGGAAAGTGCAACCGTCGAGGTTGGGGAGGCCTCAACCCTACAAGATCTGCCCAGGAATTCGCCATCTTCAGATCCCCAGCTTGGTAAGAGGATATTGACGCATTGAATTTTTCTCCTTTTTATTGTCATGGTTGATATTTTGGTGGTTTGCAGAGAGTGCTGGGGTAGCTCAGGTAGAGGATCTTGCGGCAAACCTTGATGCAAAAGGCAGTACAATCCAAACCTCGACCGAGGAACCCGATGTTGCCAGGTTTACTGTCACTTCAGTCGCCGTGGAGGCTGCTACGACAATAAATGCCCCGGAGGTATCGGTGACCATCTCAGCATCTGACGAACCTATCGTCGACCTCACTCCTGCGCAAGATGAACCGATTCCCGTCTCTCGCCCTGTGATGGAAAGGGGGTCTGGGAGTACATCAGCAGAGTTCCCTCCAGCTGATGATATCATGGGAGAGCTAGCACGTCAAATGGTGCAGCAATTTTTTGCTTCCATGCGATCTTGCATTAACCTCATCCTTTCTGCGAGCAGCTCTTTCGAGTTTGCCCGAATACTTCTTGAAAACCAGATCGAGAACATTGGTCATACTGGGGGTCTTCGCAGGCTAGGGCATGCCTGATGCTGGTGGAGCAGCTGGGGAGCTATCTGAAAGAGCTCAAGTCCGTGAAAAATACTGGTTCAGTAGACGAGGCTCGGACAACTCTGGATAAACTTCTTGCTGCTCAAGAACATGAGCGAAAGGAGATGGAGGAACAAATATCTGAAGAGACCCGCCATCTCCAGCATTTCCAGGCTGACCACCAAAGGCTGATTGGCGATTCAAAGGAATCTGAAATCGTCATATAGAGCGCAGAGCAGGTTATTGCCACAGCTCGAGCTACCATAGCCAAGGCAGAAGCCTTAATTGAAATCAATGAGCAGAAGCTTGCCGCTGCTAGGAAAAGGCTGGAGGAACTGAAAACTGCCAAGATACAAGCTAAAGAGAACCTTTCTGCTCATTCCTCCAGACTGGAGTCTCTTCAAGCACAACTAGCTGCGAGGAGGTTTTTGTCTGATGAGGAGTTGCGAGTCCAAGCTTTAATGGAGGCTGAGAAGACACGTCAGCACGAGATGCATCGTCTTCGAGAACAAATCCGTTCTTTGACGAAGCAAGATTATTAGCCTCCTTCCTTCCCTTTTTTTTGTTTCACTTGTCAAGAGTGTCTGTATTACTTTTACCATTTTTGAATCAAATAATAAAAGTCTTCATAATTTTGCTCCATTTCACGTTTTTTTTTCGCTTGCTGTTGATGAACTCAATTTTATAGCCGCAGCCCTTGACTGTAGTCTTTAGTCGGCCATGAATAATAAACTCAGGCTGAACTGATTTCTTGAGCGAAAACGCGGTTCTGATTTATAATGGAGACGCAGTTCTGGAAAACGCGTCTCTGACCCGCTAATGGAGACGCCGTGGAGACGCGCAGAATCTCTTTTTTGATAAAGACGCGGCTGTGATTCATTAAGGGAGACGCTGTTCAGGCTTATCAAGGAAGACGCACGGGTCTTCGATAAGATGCAGCTCCGGCTTAGAGACAACAAGGCATTATTCTGAGACGCGAATTTGCGTTCTTCGATAAAGGGGACGCGGCCTTCATATTTATGAAAGGACGCAGATCCATAAACGCGGCCCTTTATTTTGTTAGGATGCAGATCCATAGACGCGGCCCTTTATTCTTGTTAGGATGCAGTGGCGACGCGACCTTAGGTTCCTCAAAAACTGATGCCTGGATCCCAGCTAATTGATGGGGACGCGGCACTGGCTCAGTAGAAATGCGTCTCTGGTCTCTTGATAAGGTGCAAACTCAAGCTATATTGAGTTTATGATAAAGACATAATTGTCATCTTGCAATGGAGACGCAATTCTGGGCTCCTCGTGAATGACATAGGCCTTCTCTGTTGAGGACGCGAGCTTCAGAACGCAGCTTTCAAGTTGATGCGGACTCAGGACGCAACCTCTAAATGGGCCCCATTTGCCGAGGGGACGCGGCTCTGAACCACTTCAAGAGACGCGGTCACGGATCTCTTAACAGGAATGAGAAGAACGCTGGCTTCGAGTTCACAAAGGGATGTGGGTTTCAGGACGCGACCTTTGGGTCTGCGTTTGATGCAACCTCCCAAGCGTTGCATGCAGCTCGTCTTAAAGATCTTGTTGGATCTTTAAATGCCAAATCGGCGTTGACGATTGGGGATTTGTGTCCTCCGATGTTTCCCGAAGCGGCAATCCACGCGTCAGGCCTTCATTGGGCTTTGGCGTTAATACCTTTAAATGCCAAGTCGGCGTTAACGACTAGGGATTTGTGCCTTTGACGTTTCTGAAACGGCAACACACACGTCAGTTCTTTATTGGGCTTTGACGTTCGTGCGGGAATTAAGGCCGATGGCTCTGATTACTGCGCCATTAATTATAGGCCTCATGGGTTGCCTATAAATAGGCCTCACCCCCTTAACAGTCTATTGCTCAGACTGTTTTCCCTCGAGAGCAGGCGCTCTGAGGGATTTCATTTTCTTCCTTCTGCTCAAACTGTTTTCCCTCGAGAGCAGGCGCTCTGAGGGATTTCATCTTCTTCCTTCAATGGGACTTGCCCCCATGGACAGCGAAGACCCAAAACTTTCATGCTTTTCTTTAATTTTTCCAGAAGATTATCACTGTCAAGTGATTTCAAGATCAAAAAGCGTCCTGCTGAGTACTTTTTATATCCGCGCCTTGATGCAGAAAGTTCAACCTTTAAAGGGTTATTCTGTGGGTAGGAATCACTTGTCCGCCATGAAATACTCAATCCAACTGAGTTTCAGTTTTGCTGTCCCTTGAAGAAGTTCACCTTCTGGGCCTTCTCTTGAAGCCCGACTGGGGCGCTTCATTATTTGGAAGTCGCGCCTTTTAGGCTTCTTGATGAAGCGCGAGTTGATTGAGTTTGTACTCGAACTCAAGATCCCCTGGACGCAAGTGTGATGGACTTTGCATTTGGACCGTGAGACGCGAGCTTTACATACAGAGCTCGCGTTCGAGGCTGTTGACTTAAAAGAATTTTAATTCTGGCCGAAGGCTTCAGACTTGAATGTAGCAACCCTTGTTTCTCAAACAAGGATGTGGCAATTTTCGCGTCTGGTTCTCTTCGTGTCTTATATTTTAGACGAAGGTCTTAAAAATTAGACCGCGTCTAAGTCTGTGTATATTCGAAGTCCACAACTTTGATCGCGTCTGTTTCTGTCGTAACCGAATTTTGACTTCCTGCGTAGGTCATCCCTGCATCTGAAGTCTACAGCTATAGCCGCGTTTGTTCTTCAATCTTTCTGTTTCAGGATTCTAACCTTCTGGTTTTTACTTCTCGCAGGTAGCCTCAATCATCCTTTCGCATATTCGCTGGGCCCTTGGGAGAATATATCGGCCAGCGAACTTGTTCGATGGTCGACCATTGGAGGAGAAGTCACGGCTCCTGTTTATGGGAGACGAGGATTTGACATCCGCCGAGACCTCATTGGACACGATGCACCAGTCATGCTTCCGGGTTCGCCATTGTCACCGTGGGTATGGCGGTGGATATGGTGGCGGGTATGGTCCTCTTGCAGGTCACTGAAAAGAGGACGTCACCTGTAAGGTCTCGAATCCTCCCTTCACCAATCTTACCACAGAAGTGACATCAATGAAAAGTTCATTTTCATTAGATGACTTTCTGGTGGTAGAGATGTTCATCAACGAAGGATCATGGCCTGCACCAGTTGGTCAGGTGGAATCAGAAGGTTCTACTGCATTTCGACCTCAAGAAACACCACTGTTCTTGGTCAACGATGGGCTCCTTTCGATGTTTACGTCATGCATGGTGACATAATCAGCCTCTGATCGTCATCATAGTGCTCAGCCCTTCTTTGGCGCCCTTCCAAACATCTTGCACTTGGAGTGGTGAGCATACTTCAAGGAGTGAGTGCGGCCTTTTACTGAGAGAGAGGGACTTCTTTGTACTCCTGTATTGTAACACTCAATCTTATTGTATAAGAGAGCGTCTTGTATCACTTTCATGTATAAATAAAAGCAACACTTTTTTCCTTGTCTTCTTCTATTGTCTTGAAGTCCTTTTTCTGTATTGCAATTCAAACGAATAGAAGTAAAGGATCTTTAGCTTAACGAGTCAAAGTTTGTAGAAAAATCATGTTTCAGGAGATTTAACAATGTGTCAGAGGTGTGATATTAACTTGACAGAAGTAAGATAATTCTTGTGGACCTGCCAGTCTATAAATGAGAATGACAAGTGAAATTTGTACCCCCAGGGAGGATGAGTTTTTATCAGAGGTTTAGAACTAACTTGACTACGACCCGGCTGGGATTTTAGTGAAAATACTGTTAACAGTGTAATGTTAACCTAACAATGTTTTTAAGTGGACTTGTTGTTCTATTGATAAGAATAACAAGTGAGACTAGACTCGCGGGGAATCCAGGAGAATCTTTACCGTTAGAGGTGTGATATTAACTTAACGGGTTGAATTAATTCTTGTCAGAAGTGTAATGTTAACTTGACAAAGGTGTGAGTCAGAGGGCAATATTAACTTAACTCAAAAGTATTTCAGGTTTATTTGGGAAAACTGAAAGTGTCACTGTCATAGGTGTGATGTTTAACTTGGCAGCGAGGGTAATGCTAGAGGTGTAGTTTCAACTTGACATTGGTCATCTCGACTTTAACAAGGAAGTCCGAGGGAAAGTCATGTCATAAGTGTATTGTTGAACTTAACAATGACTTGGACGCTAGAGGTGTAGTATTAAACTTAGCATCATTCATTTCAGCTTCGACATGGAAGTCTGCGAGAGAATGACTGTCAGAGGTTTAATATTGAACTTGGCAGCAACTTGGTTACTGTTAGAAGTGTAATGTTAACTTAACAGTAATTTGTCAGAGGTGTGGTGTTAACTTGACAGAAATTGACTCGTGATGGGAGCAATTTGAGGACCTGCCTTTCTACTGATGAAAATGACAAGTAGAATTTAAAAGTGTCAGAGGTGTAGTGTTAACCTGACAAATTTGAAGGCTTGCTACTCCATATAGGGTTGACAAGTAAGGTTTGTACTCGATAGGGAGTATTGAAAATTTTCATCACCAGAGGTATAGTGTTAACGTAGCAATGAATGTATTTGTAAACCTACCACTCTGTGTATGAGAATTGGTAAGGAATTTTGGAGAAAAGAGTGAAACTAGCCCACTTAGGATTTTTAGCAAACCCTCAGTTATCAACGGATTTGGGGTGTCTTTACCAACTACCGTTTGAGTTGGGCTAGCCATGCTATTCCCCTCAGCATTATGAGTTGTCGAAGACTTATGTTGGGCTTAGAAGCCAACATTTTCCTCTGTCCTTAGCCGTCGGAGGCGCCGGACGTTAATGAAGAGAGCAATATTAAAAACCCAAGTTTCGCCTTTCGTTTCTTTATCAATATTTACATCATATATCATGGTGCAGTCAGTGTCTGGTTAGCTTGTCACTGATCTATCGTGATGTGACCTAGTAAAGGAAAGAAACTTTTCTTAGATCTGGAGCTTTGATCAGAGGTGTAATATTAACTTGATCAGAGGAAAAGTACTATTAAGGATAGTATTTCTTCAAAAACCTGCCGTTGATCGGCATCATAAGTGTATCACCGTTTGAAGTTATGAGGCGATATGCTCCATTTGAGTAGACTGACTCTACTACAAATGGTCCTTCCCATTTGGGCTAGAATTTTCATTTTGTCTTATGTGTCACCACCATAGGTCTTCTGACGGCTAAGACAAGGTCACCTTTCTTGAAAGTTCGCACCTTAACTTTCTTGTTGAAGGCTTTGGTAATCCGGGCTTGGTAGAGCTCGATTTGTTATTGGACTTGCAGACGTTTATCATCTAAGGCCTCCAATTTTTGGAGTCGCTGTCGATGCTTCTCCTCACTTGTCATCTCCGCTGTCAAGGCGACGCGTAGAGATGGGATTTGGATTTCTAGTGGAAGCACGGCTTCACACTCATATACCAAAGAAAATGGCGTAGCCTTAATTGGGGTTCGAACAGTCGTGCGATAGGCCCATAAACATTCGCCTAACTTATCGTCCCAGTCACGCTGACTTTTCGAGACGAATTTCTTGAGAAGCTTGCCAATGGTCTTGTTGAAAGCTTCTGCGAGACCATTAGCGGCGGGGTAGTATGCCGTTGAGGACACACTCTGGATTCTGAACTTAGTGCAGAACCTCTGGAAAGCCTGACTGACGAACTGGGGTCCATTGTCATGGACGATTCGTCGAGGTACACCAAAGCGGTAGATGACGTGATATTTAACGAATTTAATCACATCAAAGGACTTTACTTCCTTCAACGGAATGGCCTCAACCCATTTAGAAAAGTAATCGGTTATGGTTAGAATGAATCGATGTCCTTTTGATGACGGTGGACTGATGGGGCCAACTACATCCATGCCCCACATCTCAAATGGCCAGGTAGAAGTTGTAGAGTAAAGGTACCCTGGTGCTTGGTGGATGAAATCACCATGCACTTGGCAGGCATGACATCTTTTGGCATAAGTGATGGCGTCAGAGATCATCTTAGGCCAATAATATCCCAACCTTTGGAGTCGATCCCCAAGCTTTGGGCCAGGTTGATGGGCTCCACACGTGCCGTCATGGGCTTCTTTCAATACCTCCTGTGCCTCTTTTTGTGATAGGCAGCGAAGCAAGATCCCATCATGCGATCGACGATACAATGTTCGTGTGATCGCATTATAGTAGAATTTGGGGGCTTTCCTTCTAATGGCAGCCGCTTCTTTGGTATTATCAGGCAGGATGTCATATAAGACATAATCAATGTAAGGGAATCGCCAGTCTCTAGGCTCAGGGCCAGTTGATGATTCAAGAGCTTCTTTGACTTGACAATCTCTTATTGGCTTCTGGTAATCCTCAGGAGCAATTCTCGGGCAATACAGGTCGTGGCTGTGGACAAATATTCTCTACTACTCCAGCTGGAAGGGCTAAAGAGGCAGCGAGAGACGCCAGTGCATCTGCATGCGCGTTTTGCTTGCGTGGTACATGGTCGATGTAAAAGTTTATGAACCTCTCGGCCATGTGAACAGTCGCGTTGTAATAGGGTACTAGATCTTCATGTCTGACTTCGTACTCCCCGCGAACTTGGCTGACGATGAGTTTAGAGTCACCATATGCCTCGAGATTTTTAACGCCAATCTCATCGGCGAGTCGCATTCCAATCAAAAGGGCATTGTACTCTGCTACATTATTGGAACAAGGCTCGGTTAACGAGACGGCTCGAGGAATCACATAGTTCTGTGGGAGGACGAGTACTACCCCTACTCCTGCTACTATATGTCCTTTTGGGCCTGTTCTCGATGCACCGTCAAAGAAAAGTTGCCACACTTGTCTTTCAAAAGATGTCTGTGTCAGGCAGACTTCAGCGACCTCGTCTGGGAGATCCTCGTAAAGTTCGGCCGCCCTCGGATCTGGATGCTCAGCCAGGAAATCCGCCACCGCTTGTCCCTTTACGGCTTTTTGTGGTAAAAAGTGTATTTCATATTGGGACAGTAGTATGGCCTATTTTGCCAGTCGGCCGTTTAACGATGATGGTTTTGTCATGAGTAACCTCAAGGAGTTGACCTTTGATATGACGTTTATAGTTTGGCCTACCAAATAGTGTCGCATTTTCTGAACAGCGAACACCAATGCCAAACATTCCTTCTCGATCGGGTTGTATCGATGTTCGGCCCCGATCATTGTTCTACTCAAATAGTAGATCGCTTGCTCTCGTCCTTGACCATTGTTCTGGGCTAGTAAAACTCCTAAAGAATGATCCATTGCTCGAACGTATATCAGGAAAGGTTTTCCGGACACCGGAGCTGTAAGGACGGGTGGTTGTGTGAGGTATTGTTTAATTTCCTCAAATGCTTTGCTGGCAAGCGTTGTCCCAAACGAACGAAACACCCTTCTTCATTAATTTAGTAAATGGTTGGCATCTTCCGGAGAGATTAGAGATAAATCTTCAGATGTACGCCAATCGTCCTTGCAATCCCCTGAGCTCCTTGAGGTTTCTCGGAGGTTGCATCTCCTGGATAGCGTGAACTTTTTCCGGGTCCAAATGAATTCCTATGGAAGTCACCACAAACCCTAAGAACTTGCCGGTGGCCACCCCCAGGAAGGATTTGGTGGGGTTCATTTTCAATTGATGGGCCCGCATGATGTCAAAGATAGCCTTTAAATCGGAGATGTGATCACCTTTGGCGCGACTTTTTACTGCGATGTCGTCCACATAGCATTCCACCGTTTTACGCATGTGTTCGTGGAAAATGACATTCATGGCCCTTTGATATGTCGCCCCTGCATTCTTTAGTCCAAAGGGCATGACGGTGTAGCAGTATACCCCCAGTGGTGTCCTGAAAGAGGTATGTTTTTCATCATCAGGATACATTTTGATTTGATTATACCATGAAAATCCATCCATGAAGGACATTCGCTCGAATCCACACGTATTGTCAATCATGACATCCGTGATTGGAAGTGGGAATTCGTCCTTGGGACAGGCCTCGTTCAGATCGCGAAAATCAATGCAGATCCGGATCTTTCCATTCTTTTTGGCAACAGGAACGATATTGGCTACCCAATCAGGATGTTGTTCTTCCCTGATGAAGCCAGAGTCTATAAGTTTTTTGACTTCTAACTGAATTGCCTCCATCACTTCTGGACGAATCGTCGCTGCTATTGTTTGGCAGGCTTTACGTCCGCATTAATGTTGAGGCGATGCATAGCCACTCGAGGATCAAGTCCAGGCATGTCCTCATAATTCCAGGCGAAAACGTCTATATATTCTCGCACAAGAGATATCAAATCTTCTTTCTCAGAGGGCAATAAGCTTTCGCTTATAAAGATAGGCCTAGGATTAGCCTCATCTCCTAGGTTAGTCCGAACAACCTTATCCTCCGTGGGTGGCTCGCACTGTTCAAAGCGAGTATCCCAAAGAGCATTTAAGTGCTTGATCCAAGGATCTGTATCAGATTGGGTCATTTCTTCATCCCTATCTTCCAGGTGGCTCGTTGAAACCATATTCACTGAAAGATCTCTGAAGAGGTTGCCGACACTAACATCTGACTCCCACGATGACGTGCCTGAAGAGTAATCATGGCATAATGACTCTCCAGAGTCAGAGGCTGATGGGATCGGAGTTGACACATAGCCCAACCCCCTGCGAGTCTGATGATAATAATCAAGGGTTTTCCCTTTTGGCACAAAAGATCGGAGTAGTGTTCTCCTTCCTTTGCCGAAATTCAACCCTGGGCCGTTTGTCAGATCATACCCCATGCTTTCCATCATTCTGAGTGCATTTGGCTCATAATGACCGAACTGAGGGGGTTCCTTCTCGCTTTCTGATTCTTCACGGGACATCGGTTCGGATTCAATTCGTTCGAAAAGAATTGATTTTTGGCCTTTCTGTCTTGCTGGAACCATGAATATTGATTCTTGCGCATCGCCGGCATCTTGGTACGTTTCGAAGGACGAATTTACTGTACATGCAATGATGTCAAAGCATCCATTGCCGACAAGAGGTCATCATCCACTTCAGTACTAGTGTCTGACGGCACTGAATCAGAAGCGAACACAGAGAAATAAGCCAAATCTAATTCTTCATTAATATACCATCCGCCTACATCATCGGCGGTGTTATCAACATCGAGCTTATTAATGCTCGTTACAAGTGGATCTAGTTCCCACATGCACTCTTCTTTTTTCGGCTCGGTGTCGGCTTCATTACCAGAGTCTGGCTCCTCTGGTTGCGGGATTTCATTTGTTTTCACAGAGTCCTGATACAGGAGAGAATCTGTGAAATAGTTCTCGACTCCCTTGAATGGATGCCTTTCGGCAATCAACGTTCGTACCTTTCCACTCCCGTCAATGTATTTCATGACTTGGTGGAGAGTGGAGGGAACGATAGAATTACGATGAATCTATGGTCATCCCAGCAGCAAAAATTGTAGGAAGTGTCGGCATCGATCACGTAGCATGTCACTTCCGACTTTAAGTCCCCGATCTGGCATTTGAGCTTGATCTTCCCCATTGGACGGGTACCATTGGCATTGAACCCATAAATAGTAGTTTGGGTAGCGCTCAACCGGTGAGTAGGAATCCCCAAATGTTGCATGACCCGGCGAGGCATAATGCTCAATGCGGACTCGGGATCTACCTGAATGCGGTTTACCTCAGATGATCCAATATACCCTGTGAAGTATAGGGGTCGATCATGTTTCCCCTTAACCTGCATATCATCTGCCGTGAAGGTGATGCATGGATCATTTTGGGAGGCGTGGAGGCAATCCTCAACGTCTTCCTCCCGTGGTCCGACCGGCACCTGGGTCATAAAGACTTCAGCGTCAGCTAGAGCCTCTCTCAAAGCTCTCTGGTTGACTTTGATAGCCTCAGGAGCTCGTAAAGAGTGATTCGGGCAGGGATATTGGCCAGTTGAGTCAGGACGTCAAAACGTTAAGGTGTTGTGGATCCTTCCGTGACATCTTTTGAGAGAGCTTTGGAAAAACGAAGCTCTTTCTGTCTCTCCACGGGTTGTTTTGTGGAGGGCTTGGCTGACTCTGTAGCGGGGTTTTTGAGGAGTTGCCGCCATTTCGTCATAGTTTTTCAAATATGACTGATCCGAACGGGTTTCCGCCACAAGTTGGTTGGGTTCTGTGGCAAGAACTATCGTCTCCTCTTCCAAATCAGTCAGCGAGGGAACATCAGTTTCCGCTTCCCGGGAAGAAGCGCACACCACGTTACAGGACGAAGCTTTAGCTTTGCTTTT
>JAVJIF010025076.1:0-54904 GCA_038442645.1 Agave tequilana | reverse complement strand
CCTAGTCTTGCCTATAGGTGAGGTTAGGACTTGGCCTTTTTAAGGCTAGTCCAGCCTTGCCGTTTAGGCGAGGTTAAAACTTGGCCTTTGCTAGGCCAGTCTAGCTTTGCCATATTGGCAAGGCTATCCTTGGCCTTTTTAAGGCGAGGTTAACTTGCCATAGGTGAGGCTATCCTTGGCCTTTTTCTGGCGAGGCTAATCTTGCCATATAGGCGAGGCTATCATTGGCCTTTCTTCAAGGCATAAGTGCCTTTCAAGCTCATGAGCATTTTATCTCTGTATAATCTGAAGTTTAACCTGAAGGCAGAGTTAGTTCTGCTTGTGGAGCGAGACTGGATCTGGATCAGTTCCATTCAGGGAGCAAGGCTCTGAATTAGCATTTTCCTTTTTACTCAATGCTAACCCACTTGTATTTTTTCCCTTTATTTTACAGTGCATTATACTCCCAATCCATTGAGCAATCTATTTGACTTGACGATGAAGGAGAACAGGAGTATGCATCTTCATTTTCAAGTTATCAGTAGGAAGAATATACTGGAGTAGTCGGCACTAATTCCAAGAGGAGACCAACGGTTGTTGTAATATCCCCTATTTAAAAATACCATATTATTATTTTTAAATATTTACCTGATTCTACCTGTTATCTTATTATTATTAATTAACTTGATTTAGTATCATTATTAGTATTATTATTGTTTATGACTTGTAAACTCTTATTGCTTATATTTAGTTATTTTAAATTATTATTAAATGGTAGTATTATTATTTTCATTCCAAGCCCAAAAAGCTCAGCCCATTCTCCTTTTCCTTTTGTTTTCTTTTCCTTTTTATGCTAAGCCCACATGAGCCAAGCCCACTTCCTTATTTTCATATTTTTCTATTTTTCTTTAAGCCCAAAAAACTAAGACCGCGAGCCCGCTCATTATTTTCTTATTCTTCATATTACTTATTTCTATTAACTAAAGCTCAATAATCTATAACCTATTACTATTGAGATCCTTACGCTTTAACTCAAAACGCTATCTTAATCCTAATCCAAATCTATAATCTAAACTAAATATATAATCATAATTCAAATTTCAATCCAACTCACATCCTAATCCTAATTATTAAATTAAGCAATCTAAACCTAAGTAGAATTCAAGTTTCCAAAATATCTAATAACCTGTATAAAGACACAAACTTCTTTCTTTTCCACCTCAAGAGAAAAACCCTAATCCCAACTCTCCCCACTTTCATCTTTCCTTTCTCCTCAAGAGGATCGTGAATAAAAAAAAGGCTTTGAGGCGCAGGGCTTCGAGGCATAGAGATTGAGGAGCAAATAAGGAGGAACAACTCAAGTAAGTAAATCTAGACTGTAAATTTAATTTCAATTTTTTTAAAAAATAATAATAAATTAAATTAGAACCACAAGAATAAAATTATTAATTTCAGTAATCTGTTAAAACTCACGATAATATATTTAATGGTTCCAAAAAATTTACCTAATGTAATTTTTGTATAATCATTATTTTAATTCTCCACAAAACCTTGATTTGAGCAAATCAAAATCTAAAAAAGTAAATCTGTTTTTCATAATTAATATGATATAAATTGTTTATTAATAATCATGTCTATAGCATGATCTCCAAGAATATTTTATAGATTAAAACCCAATCAAAAAAATCCAACCATAAATCCAAAAAAAATACATGTGAGATAATACTAACTCATAATTTCAACTTATATATTTTTCTGAAATTTTACAGCCGAAGGTTTCCTTAAAAAAAAAAAAACCTTCCCTGCTCTCGACCATGGCCGAGAGCAGGCCTGCGCAGGTCTGCACCCGGCCTGGGTGCAAACCCGCATGGGCTGGGCCATTCATTTTAAAAGAAAAAAATAAAATTTTAATGGACCAGGCCCGGCCTGGCCTGGGCTGGGTTGGCCCAGGCCTGGCCGGGCTGGGCAGCAGGTAGGCCCAGGAAAAAAAGGAAAGAAAAAAAGAGAGAAATTTCAGACCAGGCCTGGGCCTAGATTGGGCCTGGGCTGTTGCATTTACAAAAAAAAAACAAAAGAAAAGAAAAGAAGAAAGAAAGGAAGAAAGAAAGGTAAATTTGCATATTAAAATAATTTATTAAAAATATCAAAAAAATAGAGAAAAATATAAATAATATTCTACAGCACTTCTACTTTCTAAAATAAAATTTTTAGATAAATACTAATACAAAATTAAATCAAATCACCCACTTTAAAACCATATTCCTAAATGATAAATTTAGACCCGTTAAATATTTTAATAGTTTAAAGTCTATTAAAAATCCAACAAAAATTAGAAATTAGTTTAAATTAAATCTACTAAATTCATTAAACCTAAAGAATCATATTTCTAACTCTCAAACTAATTAATCAAGATTTAAATTCCTTAAAATATCCTTTTAGAAATCTAACAATTCCTATTGAAATAATTTATGTAGATTTATTGGGATCCTAGAATTTCAGTGCTTTGGATTGTGATCGAGTTTAGGTGAGTGTTTCACTTCTTTATTTAATTTTATTTAATTTTGTTGTGAGTGTTCTTTATTCTCTCATTGAGTATTTTAGAATTATTTAATTTGTTGTGAGTGTTTATTCTTATGTCATTTTCTTATTTAGTTGTTATTAGATATTGGTGTTTTTTTTATTCGTATTATTTCATGTGACTATTTGATGTATTTTAACAGTGTGATTACCTGTATCATTTCATGAGACATTAGTGATTGTTCACCTTATTTGTATAGTTGATAAGAGTTTGTATCGGTATCATTCATGTGTTGATAAATCGCCGTTGTTGATTTAGGCCTAGTATTGATATACCGTAGACCGGACTTAACCTTGTAACTGACCTAGCTGTGATAAATCTTAGAATATAAGTATATTGATCTTAAGGCCAATTGATTGATGACTGAGGACTAGAGATTCATATTTTAGGCGTGCTATTTATCGAATAAATTGTTGGTGATTATTCCGATTAGAACTCTTTTAGATATTGAGGATGTGTTAGACATGATATTACTTATCGACAGACTGTTTTATCGATACATGGATATGTCTAAATATAATACCCTTGACGCTAATGTATGCGTTGAGACAGACTTCTGGACTATTAGGAGCTATTATTTCTGGATTCCTCCATTGGTGAGCTTGACTGATGTATTGATGACCTTATTGATATTGATTACTAGATATAGGGAGGATTTAGATTTCATATTGATCGAGGATGTGGTACTCCTTAATTATGACCTTGGTTTTGGATTAATGAAATAAAAACTTTTGGAATTACCCTTGTGATTTGATTGAGTACTGATGATCTTATCAATGTTGGATATTAGATGTAGAGATGATTGAGATGTTATGTTGATCGAGGACGTTATATTCTTTAGTTATGAACTTAATTATGGTTGGATAAGTCTTATTTTGATCTCGAGGATATATATATTACTTCATGATTGGTTCTTGACTATTTTAGTTATGGAGATGAGTTATTATGAGAATGATTTCATTGATATCGGTGACTATATTACGTGTTCGGAGTTTTATGGTAGCTATTAATCGATCTGATTTATTGATGACTTAGAGGATGGATATATCGATGACTTTGATGATATGAGTTGATTATATACATTGCCCGATTATTCTATTCATGACAGTAGGTCATTACTCATCCTAAATATCTTGATTTACCTGAAAAACTTGACTGATTATACTTAGTATCTACCTGATAACTATCATGTCCATGTTACCATTAATTGCTGAAAAAATATTGGTACACGGTAATAACACTTTCATGTTATACTTGTTACATATTCCTGTTATACCGGTATCCTGTTCACAGATATTATATATTCCTGTTATACCGGTATCCTGATTACACATGTTGATATTGTTGCTGTGAGTACCACCGAGTTATCCCAGTGATTCAAGTAACATACACATTAAATAATCTTGATAAACTAATAACATGACTTTAAATGACTTACACTAGGATTGGAGAGATTGATGGAGGAGACAACGTCTATATTTTGGTTGGACCTAGGATTTAAGTTGCGCAGCCGAAAGAGGGCTCCACTGTAGGGTTCCCGTGGGGTGACTGGCACCCTGTCCTGTTCCTGTTCCTGTTATACATGTTCCTGACTACCTTGCGGTAGGTCTTGGTTCAGCGCCAGGGGTCTGGGCCGTGGTCCCGGGTATGCACGGAACCCCCTTAAAACACAGACAATGTCTCCAACCGATCAGTTTCAATAACTGAGGACCTCGATTGGCATGTGTGGTAGGTATAGTATGTGATGCGTCTATTACATGTGGCAATTGGTGTTCGCTGACATAATCAATAATGATAAACTGTTAATATATTGTGACTAACCGTGATCACCCGACTGTACGTATATACAATTATGATAGATATATGATTGTACACATGACCAGACTATATACCAAATTAGTGCCATATGCTAGGTTACATATCTTGACATTACTTGTTTTCTTTTATCATGATATCCGTTATATATCGTTCACAGCTTTATTCTTGATATTGATTATTTTTGTTATCTTTTATTCATTATCATATTGTTATTACTTACATTGTTATTATGCACGAACACCTTCCTCTTTACACGCACACTCATTAGGTCGCTTCTGACGACCCTGGATTCGCATGTCTAGGGTATTGGACATCTTCTTATATTGTCCAAGTGTTCGTGTGATCATATGCGTTATGAGGAGTTGGAGTCTCTCTTTTCTTGATTATAGGTATTCTTATTTTTTATTCATGTTATTTGCTGATTCTATCTTTATCACATCCAGTTGCTATTTTCTTTCCTTTATTCATCTGTTACATTGTGTTAGATATTTATATGTCATATTGCAGTGATATTGATTTATCGTAGTAGATTCTGTAACTTATTCAGGTTACGTTAGGCTTAGCGTATGTGCGTGGGTATTTTTTCTTGCGTATTTATGTCACCGACCTTCGTCACGACTCCATTTCCACGTATTTTAGGAAGCGGGGCGTGACAGTTGTTTATCCAAGATAACCCACTTAGTTGCAGACTTGTGCTCTTAATCTCAACGTATATGGGGAACTGTGTCGTTGTTTTTGCCAATATCTCACCTTTGCTAGATCTCTGCACAAGATATTTGAAGGTCACAGGAAAGAGGGTGTCACCAGTAAGGTCTCGGATCCTTCCTTCGTCAATCTTGTTCAAAAAAGTGACAACGGTGAAGAACCCATGCTTATTAGATGACTTTCTGGTGGAAAAATCTTCCATTAAGCGAAGGATTACAGCCTTGTGAGGGGGAGGCCTTTCGTATCCAGCTGGTCTGGTGGACTCAGAATGTCTCATTGCATTTTGACTATGATGACTGCACTCATTTTGAAGAGCAAAAGTAAATCTATTGTTCTGAATGTAGAGCAACAAGTCGCTGCTTTTGAAGTATAAATTGTATGAGAGACAATCTAGATGTATCATTAATGTATCTTCCTTTTTGAATCAATAAAATATTTGCCTTTAACTCATTTGACTGCCCCCATATCTTCCTCTGTGTGCTCATGTAATTACCCATAGGTAATATAAATCTCCTGTAAAGGAGAACGTGGTAAGCAAGTTCTTCTGAAAGAACTAAATAAGGGTGAAAATTCACCAAGTTGAATTTCTGAAAAAATTACAAATGTGACTGAAATTATTCAGAGGTTAAGAACATGATAAAGTCAGTCAAATATAAGAGTCCATTGGGGATTAAAAGAGGGTAGATTTAGGAAACCGTTAGGAATCACTAAATCTGAAAAAAATTAAGTCTGGTAATTCGTCAGTTCAAGGTGATAAACTGGACATAACTGATTAGAGATCGTCAGATATGAGATTTTGTCGTTTAGAGGTGACGAACTGAACATAACGACAAAGAAGGGTAAAATTTGGACAATCATCAGTTAGGGGTGACGAACTGAATATAACGACAAAGAAAGGTAAATTTTGGACAATCATTAGTTCAGAGGTGACGAACTGAACATAACCGATAAATTACCAAATAAGGAATGTTTACTGTTCAGAGGTGCGACATAACAGTAAACGAAAAAGTGAGACTTGGCTATCTGTCGGTTCAGAGGTGATTAACTGGATATGACCGATTGAGAAGCCACCAAGCTCAAAATTTAGTCATTCAGAAGTGCTAAACTGGACATGATGACAAAATGAAGGTGAACCCAGTTTTAGGGACCCATCTATTAAGAGGTGATAAATTGAACATGATAGACTAAGACGCACTAAACTCCGAATCCGTTGCCAGAGGTAGTCATATTAACTTAGCAGCTAGCTTACTAGAGACTGCAAAGGTGAATTGGGTCTGGGCACCGTCGATTCAGAGGTAATATGGACATGACCAATTAAGAGACACCAGGCTCCTAATTCGCTGTTCAGAGGTAGTCGTATTAACATGACAGTAAGAACTCTCGGCCCTGACAGGCGAAAAGAGAACAATTTATGGACTCGTCTGTTCAGAGGTGTTAAACTGGACATGACAGTTTAAGTCCCATTAAAGGGGAGATCTAGGCATCCATCGGTTCAGAGGTAATATGAGCATAACCGATTGGGAGTTACTAGACTCAAAGCCCCGCCGTTCAGAGGTGGCGAACTGGAAATAACGACAAAGGAGTAGTCCTATTGGACAGGAAGATAAGACTTGGCTATCTATCGGTTCAGAGGTAACAGGGACATAATCAATTGAGAAACTACTAAGCTCAGAATTTCTACCTTTCAGAGGTGACAAGTTGGACATGACAGTAAAAGAAGTAATTCTGCTAGGGGAAATAAGTTTTGATTATGAATTCTGTGGGAAAATTGGTATTTTGGGAAATTATTTGGAAGAAATTGTCAGAGATACATTGTTAACGTGACAATCAGAAAAATCCATTGGGGACTTGAAAAAGAAAATAATAGACTTCGAGAACAGTCTACCAGAAACTCACTGGGGAGTTTGAAAATGAATCCCATAAGAGTGTCAGAGGTAATCATTAACATGACAAAAAAACTCCGTGGGAATTCAGAGATAATCATTAGATTAATAACCAAATCCCTCACTAGGGAATTTGAAAGGAGACTTTATCAAAAGTAATCATGACAACTTCTCCGCTTGGGGATTATAAAAACAACTTGTCAGAGGTGTGATGTTGACTTGACAAGGATTCATTTACTATTAGAGGTGTTTGTGAAAAACACCTAGAGGGGGGGTGAATAGGTGTAAGTGCTAATCTAGTGAACTACGTGCGCTAAATGCGGAAGCTAATGCAAATTTTGCAACACACTTAATACAACACACAAGTGTAGTCGAATTCCCCGTGAAGGGCTCTGGACTAACTCCTCTTGATTCCCCTTGAATGGGTTGAGGTGCTATGTGAAGCTCTTGTGGTTAAGTATAAGTGAGGCACACACAAACAACCAAGCATATAAGATGATATATCAATATGAATCAATGCAAGGCACAACAAGCAATATATGATATGAATGAAGTATGATGCTTTGCACAATATAAAGAGAGAGAGTTGAGAGACAAGTGGATCAAACGCAAAGGCAAAGATATGTTTCGAGGTTCGAGCACCCAGCTCTACATCCCTGCCTACACCACCGTGTAGGATTTCCAATCCACTATAACGTCCACCGAGGACTCCCACCGAGTGAACCTTCACCGAGAAGGATTTTACAACAAGGGAGTACCGAACTCCTCTCTCAAACAACCACCTCACAACCGAGGGGTAGGCCCGTAGCCAAACAACAACCAACGCCTCTACCGAAGAGGGTTACAACCAAACTCCACCTCTCACTAGAGGGAGCAAACCAATCACCCGATCACCTCTACCAAAGAGGGATACTCAAAGAACAAGGGTGTACAACAAGTGGTTTCTTTCAACCACAAACAATCTCTTTTTCTCTCTTTCCACAAAACAATTGATCCTAATAGATTAGGATAGAAGATAGCTCAAGTGGAATCAAAGTGTTTTTGAAAACCAGCAACAAAGAAAAACTACTTGGGAAATCTCTTGTAAATGATAGAAAATGAAAACCAATACAATATCCCAAAACCTAGTTCTCTTTGATTTTCCAAAAACCCAAAACAATACAAAGATAAATCTTTTTGGCACAAAACTCTTTTTAAAACTCTTTTAAAACAGTAGAGAAAGTCTGGAAATTTTGTCTCTAAAAACCTTGGCCAAAATCCCAAAGAATTGGGGTTTATATAGGCCCATCAGAAAACTAGCCGTTAGGCTGATGTGGCAGCCTGACAGGCGAACGGTCGACCGGCCCGGTCGACCGCCAACGGTCAGAATTGTGACCGTTGGGCAACCACGGTCGACCGGCACGGTCGACCCAAACAAACAGAGAGCACTGCTCTCAGACCCGGTCGACCCGGACGGTCGACCGTCCAAAGTCTGCCAAACGTGCACAGATTTGTGCACGTCGGTCGACCGGCCCGATCGACCGACTTCACCCAAGTCGACTAGGTCAGTTGACTTAGTCGACTGATTGAAGCCTGGAACAGAAATCTGGGTCAGAAAACCAGTTTAAAAATATTTTGAAAAATCTTTTAACACTTCTAAAAATCCACAAAACTTATTTTAACATTTTATATTAAAACACAATCAAGTGATAAAAATTTCAAGACATATATCAATCATATCAATTCATTTTTGAGTCTTGCAAATTTTATCAAAAACAACACTTGTATTTTTATCAAACTTGATTTTTCAATACATGAATAGGGAAGTCAAAATAAGTTTGTATAAGTCATTTAAGCATGTATGTATAACTAGAATACATCTACTATACATATAAACCATGTAAACTTGTTTTGATCAATCTATTCATGAAAACCAAAAACCAAACATAAAACGTGTGTGTTGTGCACTTGAGCATATCAACTATACTAAGCTATACAAATGGATTTAAAACACACTAAACTAAACTAGGATATCTAAGTCTTCTTGATGATCTTCATCTTCAAGTTCACTTGCTCCAAAACTCCATCCATGGGCTAGGCAAGGTATTATCTTGAAGTTTTGGCCCTGGAATCACCATGAAAAGCTTCTAAACTCCTTGTTGAAGCTAATCATAAACTAATATCTTGGTTAATGAATCTGAAACTTAAACAACACAAGATTATTAGTAAACATAACTACATGAGTTAATCATCATCAAAACTAGGGTGGAAGGCCTTTGGGCCAACAATCTCCCCATTTTCGATGATGACAAAACTCATGGAGTTATATATGCATGGATTAAAGTTAAGCTTCAAAGAAGCTCCCCCTTAACTCATGCATAAACAAATAAACAAAAGATATGCAATGAATGTTCATAAATATGTATACATCAACATGCATAAAACACATAAACATATTCTAAAAGCTCTAGATACCAATTAAATTAATAAAACATTAACAAAAACACTAGATGCTCTAGATACGAATAAAACTTAATATATGCAAAAACATAAGTATGCATATATAAAAAACATGTACCAATCATGCATAGAAAGATTTTGATTTTTATATGCATGTTAAACTCTCAAATAATTCTCCCTCTTTTTGTCAATCATCAACAAAGGGGTAAACAATCAAAACAATAAAATGAGGGGTAAAAATCTTTCTCCCCCTTTTGTCAATCAAACAATAAAACAATGTTCTCCCCATTTTTGTCTAAAAATAAAAACAAGGTCAATAAGGGGTGACTATAAAAACATGATATCAATTAAAAATATGTCAATGAAGCATCTTGATACCAATTGAAAGTAAACAAAGATCAATAAATGTTATATGCTATATACATTCATAAAGAGGAAGACGCTAAGTTAGCTTCCCTACACATATGCATTACATGAAGGAGGGATGTTAAGCCCTAATTCACATAACACACATTATGTAATGCATAAGAGGAGATGTGAAGCTCCCCCTACACACGTGTACCACATAAAGAAGAGATGTTAAGCTCTTCAATACACAATACACTCAACATGAATCTATATGTAGAAGAGATGTTAAGCTCTCCTTGCATATAATCAATACAAATCAAAACTTTTGTATTTTTCTTTAAACAAAAATTTTTAGATACCAATTTAAAACATAAGACATCTTGATATCAAAAGAAGGTATTTTTCTTTTAAAAATATGATATCAATTTAAACTTTTTATTTTCTATCATAAAGTACGGGAGTGGAAATACAAATACCAATTGAAATATGAAAAACGAATTTTCTCCCCCTTTATGAAATACCAACAAAAATTATGCGTAGGCTTGTAATAAGATACCAATTGAAAACTAAATCAATTGAAATAAAGTTGAAGTTCAAGCTCTAGCATAAACAAAATTTGTGAAAATTTATATCTTAAGCACAAATAAAACAAGTATATGTGTATGAAATAAAATGAGTACCAATCACTAATAGATGATACCAATTGAAAATATACATACACAATAAACATATGAGTATACAAAAAGATCAGAATGATACCAATTGAAAGAGTTCAATGATACCAATTGACATAACAATAAGTTCAAGTGTATACATCATATTACAATACCTCCCAATCAAGGTTCAAGTTTTAAATGATTTTCATTTTAAAGCATACAAGACCATGATCTCCCATCCATCCGCCAATAAAGGTAGGGGTTTTCAAAATAGATGTGAAAATAGAGTACGTTTGAAAAACTCGACCAAAATGAAGAATACCGTAACTAGTTAAATGGGAAATCTTTAAACTAGTACGAAATCCTTCAAGCAAGGAATATACTAAAAATAATTTTCATAAAACACATGTAAATCACATAGCACTTAAAAACACTCAATATTCAATAAAGTCCATACAAGCTCATGAAAAACATACTCATGAGAAATATTTTAAAAATGGTGAGTGTACAAGCAATGTGTGACATGGCATTATGAAATTTCCAATTAAGCTCAAAATTCCTTAAAACATGAAAACATGAAAATCATCAAAAACTTATTTAATCTTCAAGGTATATATATGTCTTATACAAATTAAAGTATACATACATATCCAAACACAAAGAGTCCACAAAGATATATGCATGAAGGCACGTGGCTCAAAAGGATGTATATGTATAACAATAATTTGGATAAAATGGACATATACATGAAGTTAAACAAAAACACATGAGAACATGAAAAGCTAAATTTTCATAAAATAAAATTTTATATCAAGGCATATGTATGAATTGTCAACACAATAAGTATACATACATATCCCTAAACACAATTGAGTCCATATATAGATTTGCATGAAAGGCAAATGACTCAAGGGGTATACATGTATATCTCATAGTTTGGCAATACAAACATATATATGAAGTGAAACACACAATCATAAAACAAATCCAAAAATATGAATACAAGTCTAAAATGTATGGATCATCAAAACTAGACTATACTAGCACATCTAATGGGTTCAAATAAGCAATCAAGCACAAACATATATAGATTTATTTGTGGCCCACTATATGTACAAGTATAAATCTTCTAGTTTTAATGAAAACCAACATCTAAACATATATTCAAAACATGAAGCATAAAATAAGATAAAAATCATCATGATAAACATAAACATGATTATTATGAATATCCACATGTTATTAGATTTATGATGTGCATGATAGCTAATCCAATACGAGAACACAAAATAATAATCCATATTAAACATGGGTGTCTCAAATACTATACATGTATGTCAAGAATCTAATTAACATGGCATTTTCATACTAATCACTAAACAATGAATACATGCTATAAACAATGAATATTAAAAGCATGAAAACAATAAATAGGAGTTAGGAATCGTTACCAAAACCTAGAAGGCAACTTCCCTTGTCTCCAAAACATGGTGGTTCTTTCCACCAAATCTTCCCTTGAAAGTGATGCATCCAATTGATATCCTTTAAGTACGGAACGCATCCACTCCAAGGTGCCGCTACTCTCACGTCATGTGAGAGCCCACACCTACATCAAATAAAGAAGAGGTGGTCTTTGGTACCCATACTCTTTTGGGTCCATGGGGGTTAGTACCTTCTCTAACCCAAATAAAATTCTTTGCTAAATTTACATTATGTAATCTATCAAAATAAAATTTAGCAAGGTGACCCTTACGTCCACAATGTGTACAAGTGTACACATGAGCATACATTGTGTGATGGTGTCCGTAAGGAGCATGTGTATGCCGTGGAGGGTGTGCATGCATAAAGGATGAAACTTGTTTCTTTCGAACCAAGGTTTCCAAACGTGAGTGGTTCATGGCACATTGGCTCATAGTGGAGCCCAAACAATCAACCTTCTTCTTAAGCAAACAAATATCATCATTAATCTTAGAAGAAGAAGTGTGACATGCAATAGGTGAAGTGTGTGATACTACCCTAGCATGGCAAACATGTGCATCAATCTTATTTTTCAAACAATCATTTTTCTTTAAACACACATCTAAATCATTTGAAATAGAAATAATCTTATTTTTTAAAGCAACATTCTCTTTTAAAACAAAATCAATTTTTGAAGACAAATTTTCATTTTTCTTCAAAATAGCATGGCAATCATTTTTAGATTTTAAAAACTCATTTTTTTTAAGTGCAAGATCTAATTGAGATCTTAATGAATCCCTTTCATTATAGACCTCAACCTTCTCTTGCAAAACACAATCAAGTTTAGAAGACAATTTTTCATTTTCTTTATTTAAAGCAAAAGTCTTCTTTTTCAACACATTATATTTTCTATTAATTTCTCACAAACAATTGATAGTTCTTCATTTAAAGCATGGGGATCAACATAATCATTTGAAGAACTAGCACAACCATTACTATCTAGTTGAGTTTCCGAATGTACCTCAAGGAGTCATTCCCTTGGATCATTAAGCATTGAGAATCGGATTCTCCACTAGACTCCTCCGGTTGAATTTGTTCTTGAAGCTTGGAGGTGGTGGTTGTCGTCAACTTGTTTCACACTACAAAAGCGGAATCAAGATTAGAAACAAGCATAAGATAATCTTTTGAAAGCGTGCTTCTAATGGCCTCAAGGGCTTGTGCATTGGCCCCCTATATGATTGCGGTCACCAAGATAACATCTCTTGGTAGCGGCAAGGGAAACATATAAGCCTAGGGTTTGGAGGTAAATGGACATCTTAGTCTTCCAAACAAGAATGTTGGAAGGGTCAAACATAGGTGGGGTCATGAAGGCCATGGGTCCAAACTATATGTGTGTGCAAACAAGCAAATGCAAACAATAGATTAGTAAGAAATGGATCTCACTCCTAGGATGTTAAGCCTAAGTATCAGGAGCACTAGCTCTGATACCAATTGAAAAACACCTAGAGGGGGGTGAATAGGTGTAAGTGCTAATCTAGTGAGCTACGTGCGCTAAATGCGGAAGCTAATGCAAATTTTGCAACACACTTAATACAACACACAAGTATAGCCGAATTCCCCGTGAAGGGCTTTGGACTAACTCCTCTTGATTCCCCTTGAATGGGTTGAGGTGCTATGTGAAGCTCTTGTGGTTAAGTATAAGTGAGGCACACACAAACAACCAAGCATATAAGATGATATATCAATATGAATCAATGCAAGACACAACAAGCAATATATGATATGAATGAAGTATGATGCTTTGCACAATATAAAGAGAGAGAGAGTTGAGAGACAAGTGGATCAAACGCAAAGGCAAAGATATGTTTCGAGGTTCGAGCACCCAGCTCTACATCCCTGCCTACACCACCGTGTAGGATTTCCAATCCACTATAACGTCCACCGAGGACTCTCACTGAGGGAACCTTCACCGAGAAGGATTTTTACAACAAGGGAGTACCGAACTCCTCTCTCAAACAACCACCTCACAACCGAGGGGTAGGCCCGTAGCCAAACAACAACCAACGCCTCTACCGAAGAGGGTTTACAACCAAACTCCACCTCTCACTAGAGGGAGCAAACCAATCACCCGATCACCTCTACCAAAGAGGGATACTCAAAGAACAAGGGTGTACAACAAGTGGTTTCTTTCAACCACAAACAATCTCTTTTTCTCTCTTTCCATAAAACAATTGATCCTAATAGATTAGGATAGAAGATAGCTCAAGTGGAATCAAGTGTTTTTGGAAACCAGCAATAAAGAAAAACTACTTGGGAAATCTCTTGTAAATGATAGAAAATGAAAACCAATACAATATCCCAAAACCTAGTTCTCTTTGATTTTCCAAAAACCCAAAACAATACAAAGATAAATCTTTTGGCACAAAACTCTTTTTAAAACTCTTTTAAAACAGTAGAGAAAGTCTAGAATTTTGTCTCTAAAAACCTTGGCCAAAATCCCAAAGAATCGGGGTTTATATAGGCCCATCAGAAAACTAGCCGTTAGGCTGATGTGGCAGCCTGACAGGTGAACGGTCGACCGGCCTGGTCGACCGCCAACGGTCAGAATTGTGACCGCTGGGCAACCACGGTCGACCGGCACGGTCGACCCAAACAAACAGAGAGCACTGCTCTCAGACCCGGTCGACCCGGACGGTCGACCGTCCAAAGTCTGCCAAACGTGCACAGATTTGTACACGTCGGTCGACCGGCCCGGTCGACCGACTTCACCTAAGTCGACTAGGTCAGTTGACTTAGTCGACTGATTGAAGCCCGGAACAGAAATCTGGGTCAGAAAATCAGTTTAAAAATATTTTGAAAAATCTTTTAACACTTCTAAAAATCCACAAAACTTGTTTTAATATTTTATATTAAAACACAATCAAGTGATAAAAATTTCAAGACATATATCAATCATATCAATTCATTTTTGAGTCTTGCAAATTTTATCAAAAACAACACTTGTATTTTTATCAAACTTGATTTTTCAATACATGAATAGGGAAGTCAAAATAAGTTTGTATAAGTCATTTAAGTATGCATGTATAACTAGAATACATCTACTATACATATAAACCATGTAAACTTGTTTTGATCAATTTATTCATGAAAACTAAAAACCAAACATAAAACGTGTGTGTTGTGCACTTGAGCATATCAACTACACTAAGCTTTACAAATGGATCTAAAACACACTAAACTAAACTAGGATACCTAAGTCTTCTTGATGATCTTCATCTTCAAGTTCACTTGCTCCAAAACTCCATCCATGGGCTAGGTAAGGTATGATCTTGAAGCTTTGGCCCTGGAATCACCATGAAAAGCTTCTAAACTCCTTGTTGAAGCTAATCATCAACTAATATCTTGGTTAATGAATCTGAAACTTAAACAACACAAGATTATTAGTAAACATAACTACATGAGTTAATCATCATCAAAACTAGGGTGGAAGGCCTTTGGGCCAACAGTTTGAACATAACAACTACTTGAGTGGATTTCAATCTGTTGGAGTTTGGATGTAGATTTTATCTGCTGGAAAATATATCAGTCTCACTATCAGAGATTTAATGTTAACATGATAGGTTAGACTTGTGAGTCATTTTGTTGGAGAAATGAATGTTATTTTGTGTGGTCTTACCATCGTCCATGGACAGAAATTGGTAAGAGATTTTGGAGGGGAATCAAATGGGATCAGGTCCCTTAGGATTTTTAGCAAACCCTCAGCTGTCAACGAATTTGGTATGCCTTTACCAATCACCATCAGAGTTGAGCTAGCCATGCTATTCCCCTCAGCATGATGTGTAATTGAGAATTTCTATTAGACTTAAGCGTCAATATTTTTCTCCATCCTTAGTCGTTCGAGGGCTTTGGATTTTGATAGTGACAAAGCTAATACTCAACTAGCTTGCCTTTATTAGCCCAGCTCTGTTGAGGATTGGACTGTGTTCTCATGCACTGTTCATCTTGACCAGCTTCTTATCTGTCGATTAGAACTCTTAACCAGCTTCTTATGTGTCGATTAGTGCTTCAGCGATGTTTGATCGTCGATGCTAGTCCCACCTATCACTGAATAGTTGTTAATCAATGAGGACTACTATGCTCGTGTTGAGCAGGATTATAGTCATATGCCATCGATAGATGAGGACTATTATGTTCGTGTTGAGTGGGAACATAGTCGTCTGCTGTCGATCGATGAGGACTATTATGCTCGTGTTGAGCAGCAATATAGTCGTCTGTTGTCGATCGATGAGGACTATTGGCTCATATTGAGCAGGAACATAGTTGACTGCTGTCGATCGGTGAGGGCTATTATGCTTGTATTGAGCAGGAATATAGTCGTCTGTAATCGATCAATAGTTCCAATGTAGAGGAATATATCCGATGCAAGCATCATATATACTTGACCGAATGACTAGAGATTTAATGTTAACATGATCATAACGAGTTATATGATTAGAGGTGAGGTGTTAACATGGCCAAGGATAGTACTTTTTTAGGAATTTACCATTAACCGGCATCATGAGTGTGTCGCCGTCTGGAGTCGCTAAGTGATAGGCCCCATTTGAGTAGACTATTTCTATCATGAATGGCCCTTCCAATTTGGGTTGAAATTTGCCTTTGGTTTTATATGTCATGACCATGGGTCGTCTGATGGCTACTACCAAGTCTCCTTTCTAGAATACCCTCTCTTTAACTTTCTTATTGAAGGCTTTTAAGATTCGAGCTTGGTATAACTCAATGCATTGTTGAGCCTATAGTCGTTTCTTGTCTAGGGCTTTGAGTTCTTGAAGGCGTAACCGATCGTTGTCTTTCTTAATCATTTTGGTGGCTAAGGCGACCCGTAGCGATGACATCTGAAGCTATAGAGGTATGACTGCCTCACACCCGTATACCAGAGAAAAAGACATGTTGCCTGTTGGGGCTCGGATCGTAGTTCGATAGGCCAAAGACATTCACCGAGCTTCTCATTCCAATCTCATTTACTTTATAAAATGAATTTCTTAAGTAGCTTAATAATTGTCTTGTTGAATACTTCTGCTAAACAATTAGCAGCAGGGTTATAAGCGGTTGAAGCCACATTCTAAATTCGGTACTTGTCGCAGAATCGATAGAACAATTACTTGCGATTGGGGACCATTGTCATGAATGATCCGTCTGGGGACACCAAATCGGTAGATGACATGATGTATGATGAAGTTAACCACGTTAGTGGTTTTAACCTCAGTGAGCGAGACAGTCTCTGCCTACTTTGAGAAGTAATCAGTAATTATAAGGATGAATCGATGACCTTTAGCTGACGAAGGACTGATTGGTCCTATTATATCAATTCCCCAAACCTCGAATGGCCATGACGCAACAGTTGGGTTAAGTAGCTCTGGAGGTTGATGTATGAAGTCGGCGTGGATTTGACAGGCTTTACACCTTTGTACATATTTGTTTGCATTGTCTATCATGGTTGGCCAATAAAAATCGAGTCTGTGCAATCAATCCTTGAGTCTTAGACCTAGTTGATGAGCTCCGCATATACCATTGTGTGCCTCTTTGATTACTTCTTATGCCTCTGAATTGGATAGACATTGAAGAAGCATACCATCATATGAACATTGATATAGCGTTTTTACCAGTGCATCATAGTAAAATTGAGTAGACCTTTGTCGAACAGCCACTGCTTTCTTGGGGTCATCAGGTAATATGTCGTGTAAGGCATAGTCAATGATCGAGAATCGCCAGTCCCTTGGTACAAAGTTTGTCGAGGTTGTATGAACTTCGCTAACCTCTAAACCGTACTTCGGGTAGAAGAGATGACGGGTGGCCATCGTGAGATGGTAGCTTGTATCAGTAGATAAAACCAGTGTAGCTACTAGTACTGCTAGAGCACCTGCCTTTGTATTCTGGAGGCGGGATACATGACTGATGTAGAAGCCTTCGAATGTATTAGCCAACTGAATGGCTGCGTGATGATAAGGTACGAGGTCTTCATGGCGGACCTCATATTCACACTTAACTTGGTTGATGATCAACTTGGAATCGCCATAACCTTCAAGCTATTGTACCCCCATTTGGTGAGCGAGGTGGAGGCTAATAAGCAAAGCATTGTACTCAGCTACGTTGGAACAAGGTTATGTTAACGAGAATGCACGAGAGGACGTGATTCTCGGGTGAGATAAATACCACTACCACTCTGACAATGATCTTGCCTTTTGGTCTGGTTATTAATGCGCCATTAAAGAACAACTGCAATATATCATTGCTTGAAGTTATGTTGACTTCGATAACTTCATCTGGAATATCTTCATATGGTTTTGAAGATTCTGGAACTGGGTGAGCTTCCAGGAAGTTCGCGAGAGCCTGACCTTTGATGGTCTTCTGGGGTACGAAGGTCATATCATATTGGGACAACAGTATGACCCAATTAGCCAATCTAAAGTTCAGGAAACTTGGCCTTGTCATAAGAATCCGAAGAGGATTGACTCTTGAGATGACATGAATAGTCTGCCCGACCAAGTAATGCCGCATCTTCTGGATGGCAAAGATAAGAGCGAGACACTCCCTTTTGGCTTGGTTGTAGCAACTTCCTGTGCTAATCAAGGTTCTACTGAGATAATTGATGGCCTGCTCAGCGCCTTCACCATTCTTCTATGTGAGCAGAGCAACTGAAGAATGGTCCATGGCTCTTACACATAGTAAGAATGATTTTCCTGCAACAGGAGATACTAGGACTGGAGGCTTAGTGAGGTATGTTTTGATATCCTCAAACGCATTTTGATAAGCATCATCCCAGACAAAAGATACACCTTTCTTCATTAGGCGCGTGAATGATTGACAACGACCTGATTGGTTTACAATAAGCCTTTGAATGTAAGCCAACTTGCCTTGAAGACCTCGGAGTTCTTTTAGATTCTTTGGAGGCTGCATGTCTTGAATAGCTTTGATCTTAGCCGGATCAAGATGAATTCTTTTGGATGTGACAATGAATCCTAGGAACTTATCACTTGAAACTCCCAAGAAAGACTTTGTCGGATTCATCTTTAGCTGGTGTACCCGCATCAGATCGAATATTGTTTTCAAATCATGGAGATGTTGTTCTTGTCACGACTTTTGATTGCAATATCGTCAACATAACACTTCACTATCTTTCGCAAGTGATCACGGAAGATTGTGCTCATTGTATGCTAATAGGTGGCACTTGCATTCTTTAAGCCAAATGGCATAACCATATAGCAAAATACACCCAACGGTATTTGGAATAATGTATGCTTTTCATCATTCGGGTATATCTTGATTTGATTTTACCTAGAGAAGTCATCTATAAATGACATCCTTTCGAAACCACACGTGTTGTTAATCATGACATCCGTGATGGGAAACAAAAATTCATTTTTAGGATAGGCTATATTAAGATCACGAAAGTCAATATAGACTCAGATCTTTCCGTTCTTTTTAAGGATGGGTACAATGTTAGCAACCCAGTCTGAGTGTTGTTCCTCTCGAATGAAGCCACATTCGATGAGTTTCTGAAACTCGATTTCAATTGCCTCCATGATTTCAGATTGGAACCGTCGTTGTTATTGTTTGACTGGCTTAGCATCCGGCTTGATGATGAATTGATGCATCGCCACCTGAGGGTCGAGGCCAGGTATGTCTTCATAACTACAAGCAAAGACATCTATATACTCCTTTATCAAGTCTATAAGGTCTTGTTTCTCTTTCGGCGACAAACTTTCGCCTATAGAGATGAGCTTCGGGTACTTTTGATCACCAACATCAATTTGAATCACTTTATTTTCTGTAGGAGGGTCGTGTTGTTCAAAACGCTTCTTGATAGGTAGTAAAAAGTGCATATTTATCATCACATTTACCATCATATTTTCTTATTTATTCTTTTATTAAGCACTGCTACTAATGTTTTATTGTTTAATGTTGTGCAGGCCTTGAGTAATTCAAAAAAATAAAGAAATAGAGTACAAGTGAAGCCCAAAAGCCCAAGAATCCCACAAGCCCACATGCATAATTAATTGTAGTAATTTAGAAGCTTCTATCTTATCTAAACTAATCTAAACTTGAATTTTAAATTATTAATTTAAAATCTAGGGGAGGAAGAGGAAGGATAAAATAGAATTCCTAATTGCTAAAAAGAGGAGGAAAAGATGGATCATTATCCTTAAACAGAGATGGACTTCTACTTAAACCTAGTTGCTTGCAATACAAGGATAAAGATAAAGGGGAGAAAAGCTTAAAGATAAAGGAACAAATCTTTTATAAATTTGGTTTTGTGATAACTTGCTTCCAAGTTATTCTGAGTTCTCAAGATAGAAGGTTTGAATGCAGAATCCAGAAGGAGGCGCCCAGATGAACGGACCAGAGCAGGCCACGCAAGAAAGCGCGTGGCCATTGGCCACGCTATTGCCGTAGAAACGCAGCTATAGCCGCGTTTCCATGGCCGTTAGGAGGAATCTGGCAACGCGGTTTCGTGGGAGAGTTGTACTGGGACTCTACGTCTTATATCTCCTATAAATACCCCTGCAGAGCGACAGAGAATGGGAGACATAGAACTGAAGCCTAGGGTTTTCTTTATATCTTTTCTTCTTTCCAAATTTCTTGTATTATTTCGTTTTTGTTATTTGGAGAAGAACATTATTGAAGAAGAGCAGCTTTGTAATTGGCCGGTGACATCCAATAAAAAGGTTCTTTATTCTTTTTACTTTTCTTATTTTACAATTCAATTTATTTTTCTGCTTTAGATTATTTATTTCTTCTTCTTTTAATTTCCATGCAACTTTTCGTATTCGAAATAAAAATTGAAAATAAAAATAAAAAAATGAATAACTAAATTAAACCTATATTTTGCTAATCTCTCGATCAACCCTAGCTTAGTTTAAAAGATGGACTGATTGACATCTAGAAACCCTAGGATTAAAATGGTGTTCTTGAAGATGAATCGATAAGTAGGTTTACTTAATTCAGGTTGCAATTTTTAAATGATTACTCATAGTTCATACTTAAAAAACTTTGATAGCATAACTTTAAGTAAAAACTTCTCTTATGCTATACTTTGAAATTAGGATGAACTATAGTTTAATTTTTATTAGTGCACACTAATTAGGGTTCCAATATTATTATTCATCTTACTTGATTCTCAATCAATAATCTAGGATGGATACTTCTTCATTTAATATGATATTCACTCTTTGAGACTAATACTTTGGGTTATGGTAGATGATTGGTAAACTATACCTCTTTTGCTTGATTAAATCTAATTCTCACAAACAATATCTCTTTTCTTTTCCAAGCCAAATACAGAGAAGATCGTTCCGAAAAGCTTCCATCACATCCTTCCCTGTGGATCGACCCGTCTAGCCCTTACTACACAGTTACTTTGAAACGAGACGAAGACTTTCTAAACTCTTTCTTTACTATTTTCCCGTTTCAATCAAAATTTTGACAAAATTTGATTGAGGTTTGGAACCTGCACACAAATACAGAATATCAGAACTTTAAAATAGAGATGTGCAAGTGCTCAATTCTACCGCGATAGCAAGTGGCTATGCGGGTCGTGATCCATAAGGAGGGACTAGCGATGGAAGCTTTTTAGTAAGTTTTCTTTTAAGATATAAAGGATGGTTAAAATTCTTCTTTTAGTTCTTATAAAGAAAAAAGAGAAAAATTAGGTTAAAGTAAGTTAGGGAGAAAGTGGTAGAATGAGAAGGTCGAGAAAATAAAGTGATATGTACAAAAAAATACTGAAAAAGAGTGAAAGAGATTTGAAAGATTGTGGTGTGATAATTTACACTAAAAGTTAAAAGAAAAAAATAAAAAATAATTACTTACCTCCTTTGACCAAAAGCTTACCTTGAATCTTTTGCGACTATGTTACCTTGAAGTGGAGTCAATCAGCGCATAACCCATAAGAGTTGATTCTCGTCTCTTCCACATTACATCATCAAGACAAAACATGAATGAAAGGATACAGACTTGAGACTAAAATCTATCGTCATGAGCTATCGGTGGCACTCGCAAAGGCAAGGCTCTTTTGATGCTATAAGACTTACTTGGATAGCAATTGGTACAAGAAGGAGTGAAATAGAAAAGAAGAAGAAGAACACAAAAATAAAGTACATAAAAAGGTAACTATAGATTCGATTTCATAATAATAAGAGAAAGGAAGAACAACTTACACCGGTGTCACTCTCAGCACAAGCTTCATTCTTATTCTCCTATGAAAGTCTGATCTCCTCTGAATTACATAAATGAAAACTAAAAATTACATAAAAAGAAAAATAAAAACCTAAGTTACAAACTATAAATTAGCCTCAGTTCTACTCTCTACTTAGTCGTTCCCCCTGGTCTCTGAAAATCCTAGTAGTTATAGGCAAAACCCAACGTAGGAGAGTGTACAAAGATAGGGGAGCAAACGCTCCCCCTAACTCCTTAACAAAGCCACGAAAACGTGGCTTTGGCCGCGTTTTCGTGGCCAGGGTGTGGCCAGGTGGCCACACCCTATTGATGGTACTCTCTGGCTTCGCGATTTGCTTTTATCTTCAGCTGGATTTGTAGTTTAAGTCCGAGATTTTGACAAAATGGCCTTTGATCTTTAGTTTCAACCAATTGATTTGCAGGGATTTGTTCTAACTGGTTTTCAACCGATCTGAACCGACCTGATCTGCCCTAATTTACTGACTTCAAATTAATTCTGATTTAAATCAGAAATTGATAGGCTATTGGGCTCATTTCTCTTCCCTCTCCTTTAGAAATGGGCCTGGAAATTAATTAAACAATAATTAGGAAAAAGTAGAGTTTATTTTATAATAAGTATGAGAATATGATAATGAATGTGCAATATTATTGACTGATCACTTCTCCCATTGAAGATCCAATTATTGAGCCCAAGGATCAGTGTCGAATAGCCCAATGTCCTCTTCTGATTCCACCGGACTAGTTAAGATCATGTTGACGAAGAGTTTCTTGAAGGCAACCCCCATGCTTACATCAAATTCCCAACCTGATGAATATGAAGAATGTGACGGCAGAGGCTTTTCAAATTCCAAACCTGATTGAACGGATGGAGTGGTGTACCCCAACCCCCTGTGAGTCTGATCGTAGTAGTTGTCTGGCTTTCCTTTTGGTACGAAAGGTTGTAGGGGATGCGTCGTCCTCTTCCAATGTTCAGGCCTTCAACTTGCCGTCATCATAGGGTGCGCTGATCATGCATAGTGAAAGAATTGTAGGGGCTCCAAGTCTTCATCCGAGTTGATGGATGGAGTAATCTAATGTCAGACTCTGCCAAATATAATGGGCTACTGGTTCTTCTTAGAAGATGAGACTACAAATACAGATTCATCATTCTCTTCTATATGTGTAATATCCCCTATTTAATAATACCATATTATTATTTTTAAATATTTACCTGATTCTACCTATTATCTTATTATTATTAATTAACTTGATTTAATCATTATTAGATTATTATTGTTTATGACTTGTAGACTCTTATTGCTTATATTTAGTTATTTTAAATTAATATTAATGGGTAGAATTATTATTTTCATCCAAGCCCAATAAGCTCAGCCCATTCTCCTTTTCCTTTTGTTTTCTTTTCCTTTTTATGCTAAGCCCACATGAGCTAAGCCCACTTCCTTAATTTCATCTTTTTCTATTTTTCTTTAAGCCCAAAAACTAAGCCCGTGAGCCCACTCTCTATTTTCTTATTATTCATATCACTTATTTCTTTTAACTAAAGCCCAATAATGTATAACCCATTACCATTGAGATCCTTACCCATTAACTCAAAACCCAATCTTAATCCTAATCCAAATCCTATTTTTAAAATCATGACCTTAATAAATCCTAATCCTAACTACTAAATTAAGCAATCTAAACCTAACAGGAATTCAAGTTTCAAAAATATCTAATAACCTATATAAAGACCCAAACGCTTTCTTTCTCTTCTACACCAAGAAAAAACCCTAATTCAAACTCTCCCCACTTTCATCTTTTCCTTCTCCTCATGTGGATCATGAGCGAAAAAGGCTTCGAGGTACAGAGATTGAGGAGAAAACAAGAAAGAACAACTCAAATTTATCGGCGCCTTATGATTTCAATGCTTTGGACTTGGGATCGAGTTCAGGTGAGTGTTTTCTTTCCTTCTATAATTCTATTTTGTGAGTATTTCTCTTCTTTATTTATTTTTTAATTGTGTTGTTAGTATTTTTTTTGTCTTCTCATTGAGTATTTTAGTATTATTTAATTTTGTTGTGAGTGTTTGCTTTTGTCTAAATTCCTTATTTACCGTTGTTTACATGTATTTGTGTTTTACTTTTAACATTTCATGTGACTATCTGATGTATTTTACCAATGTGATTACCTGTATCGCTTCATGAGACGTCAGTGAACATTCACCATATTTATTTTACTGATCTGAATATTATTAGCGTCATTTTCTGTACCAATATTGATTCAGGATTAGTGGAGGTATACCTTATACTGTGACACCTGACTGGATAATATTACATCTGACACCTGTATTACATTGTATATTCATGATTATCACTTTTATGGGGACCTTGGCATGATTATTATACTACTATCAGACATCTGGTACTCCTATACTCCTTGAACCTCTGTACCCCTAAACTCCTGTATCCCCTGTACTCATGTCCCCTGCACTATTACGCTTGTTAATAGCACAGTCAGACCGACGTCCGGCAGAGCATACCTGGTATCGGGATGACGAGGATGTATCCCACAATCGTGCTAGCGTCCGGCGGATCTTGAATGGAACTAAGCGCCACATGGAGCAAAGTGTGACACCATACACATGGTGGGGGCCACCTCTTGAATCCGTAGGGGCCACCTCTAGAATCCATTCCCCACACAGAGCAAAGTGCCATACAGAACAAAGTGCCACACCACCACGTGGTGGGGGCCACCTTTTGAATCTATGGGGGCCACCTCTTGAATCTGTGGGGCTATCTCCTGTATCAACCCTCAGAGCAAAGTGCCACATGGAGCAAAGTGCCACACCACACACGTAGTGGGGGCCACCTCTTGAATCTGTAGGGCTACTTCCTCCCTCCTGCCTGTGCCGCCTGGTGTTAGCGTGATAAGCATTCTCAGTGCATATTAACATCCACACATACCTGTATGATGATAACGCCATGAGCATATGTTATTTGGTCTCTCCCCTATTCGAATAATGATACCTACATATCGGAGTTCGGATGAGTTCTACTAGAAGTGCGGGCTCTAGAGTGAACTGTCGGTGTTATGGGACGCTGGAGGGAAAGGGACAAGATAACAAAGGACACTAATGATTATCATTGAATAACTTGACTGCAATACATTCATATTCTCCGGTCATAATAATAAATCATTTAATCAGGTGTTATACCCTGAATTGATACCTTGCCTTATGACATATGATTGTACACATGACCAGATTATATACCAAACTAGTGACATATGATAGGTTACACATCTTGACATTGGTTGTTTGTTTACAGTTGTAATAGTTGCCTTTTCTCTACATACTTGTAGTTATTTAGTTATATTTCAGTTATTTGTTTAACATGTTATTTAGTTATCTTCTGTCTGTAGTTTATCATATTGTTATATGTACATATTGTTTATATGCACGAGCACTTCTCCTTTTTCACACGCACTCATTAGGTCGCTTCTGACTACCCTGGATTCGTACGGCCAGGGTATTGTACACCTTCTTATATTGTTCATGTGTTCGTGTGATCGTACGAGTTACGAGGAGCTAGAGTTTCTCTTTTCTTGATTATAGGTATTCTTTCTCTTTTATGAAAATCACCTAGAGGGGGGTGAATAGGTGATAATGCTAATCTAATGAAGTTAATGCGGAATTTAAAAATTAATTGCAATTCACAAGAGATGCACACTCAAACAAGCCAAGCAAATAAATATGAACAATATGAATAGATGCAAGGCACAAAGTAAAGAGAGAGAGTAAGAGCCAAGGGATCAAGTGCAAACAACAAGATATGTTTCGAGGTTCGAGCACCCAGCTCTACATCCCCGCCTTCACCCAGAAGGATTTTAAGTCCACTAGCTTGTCCACAAAGGATTCCCACAAAGGGAACCTCCACCGAGGATTTGGGGCAATAACAATTACAAGGAGTACCCAACTCCTCTCCTTACAAACACAACCTCCTCCTTGAGGCACAACTCCAAGCCAACAAACAATCACCTCACAACTTGAGGGATTAGCACAAAGCTTATAAGGATCACCTCACAACTTGAGGGATACAACCCAAATGCACAACCTCCTCAACACAATGAGGGAAAGGCACAAAGCCAAGCAAATGAAGGGTTTTCAACTTGGTGGTCTAAATAACAACCACAAACAATTTCTTTCCCACACAAAAATCCTATAGAATGAGATAGTAGATGTAGCTCAAGTGTGGGGAAAACCAATGGAATGGAAATCAAAATCACAAAGAAAATCCTTGGGAAAAACTGAAACCAAGATATAAAAGTTGAATCAAAACTCTTTTTCCCAAAAACCCTTTTCTTTGATTTTCCAAACCCTAGCAAAAACACCAAATAGATTGTTCAATTTAAATCCAAAAACTTCTTTTGATTGCTGTGAAAACACTAGAGAGTCAGGAAAAATTCGCACAAAAAATCTTATAGAAAAACTCTTTCCAATGGGGTATTTATAGGCCATTTGGAAAACTAGCCGTTGGCAGCAGAAACTGTCAGAAATGACCTACCGGTCGACCGGTCGGTCGACCGTCCAACGGTCACATTTTGACCGTTGGCAACTACCGGTCGACCAGGCGGTCGACCGTCCCCAGAACCAGAGAGCAACGGCTCTCTGGGCGGTCGACCGTCCGGTCGACCGAAACAAACAGAGAGCAACCTGCTCTCAGTCGGTCGACCGTGCGGTCGACCGGCTCAAGAGGCAGCCAGCATGCACGTATCCGTGCACGTCGGTCGACCGCTACGGTCGACCGGCCTAGCCTGGCAGCTACAAATCAGGGAAAAACTGGTTTTTAATGTCTTAGAAAAATTCCCATAAAATCTCTAAAATTCCACAAAAATAGTTTTATTATTTTTCATTGAAATACAAACTTGTGTTTAAAAAGTTTAACACAAATCACAAACATATTGGACTATTTTTGTGTTATAGAAATTTTGCCAAAAACCAAAAACTGTATTTTCTAAAACTTAGATTTTTGAATAGAAAATATATTTTGTCCAAAACTCGTCCAAATACAAAAACATGATATTAAACAACATTTAGGCATGATGCATATGGATAGAAATCCAATATACATGAAACATATATATATCCATGTTTTTGACTTTAATTCCAAAATATGTTTTGACAAAAATACCAAAACATAAAACACATGAATATGTAAGTCAAAACTAAGTTTGTCTAGAAAGTTAAGCATGTATGTATATAGAACAAATCTAATGTACATTAAACCATGTAAACTTGTTTTGAATTATCTATTCATGAAACCAAGATCGGTTAAACCAAAAACGAAAAAAACCGAAAATCAATATTCAAAACATGAAACATGTGTGTTGTGAACTTGAGCATATCATACTATTCTAATCTTTACAATTTGGATCTAAACACAAAACTAAACTAGGTACCGATGTCTTCTTGTAGAGCGCAATCTCCAAGTCGACTCGATCCAAAACTCTTTGATCCACCGAGCAAGTGCTATATATGATCTTTGACGCTCGGGCTCTTAAATCAACATGTTCTAAATCATCTTGTTGAAGCTAATCACCAACTAATAACTTGATTAATGATCTGAAACTAAAATCACAAGATTATTAGTACACATAACTACATGAGTTAATCATCATCAAAACTAGAGTGGAAGGCTTTTAGGCCAACAATCTCCCCTTTTTGAAGATGACAAAACTCATGGACTTATATATGCATGGATTAAGGTTAAGCTTCAAAGAAGCTCCCCCTTAACTCATGCATAAACAAATAAACATAAATATGCAATGAATATGAAACACGAAACATGCATAAAACAATAAAAGGCTCTAGATACCAATGAAATTTTCAAAAACAAATAAACATTACTCTAGATACCAATTAAACTTAATATATGCAAAACAAAACTAATGATCTCTTTTACAAGCTCTTGAAACCAAAACTAAACACGTTCTTTAAATAATGCTTTTGATACCAATTTTTGAACTTAATAAAAACATAAAACAAAACTATTAAACTTAATAAAAAAAACATAAAACATGCATACAAACATGCATATAAACTCAAATTCTTCTCCCCCTTTTTGTCAATCATCAACAAAGGGGTTAAAGACAAGACAAAACTAATAAAAACATATTCTTTTTTTATATTCAAAACAAGGAATCAATCAAGGGATGTTCTCCCCTTTTTGTCTAAACTCAAATATGATACCAATTAAAAAATGTGTCAAGGAAGTGCATATTGATACCAATTAAAAGTGAAACTATACCAATTGAAAAATAAAAATCTTGATACCAATTGATAAGTAAACAAATATCATACCAATTGTAAATAAACAATTTTGATACCAATTGAAATTAAACATTACAACTTTTGAATTTCTAAACATAAATCTTAATACCAATTGAAATCATTATTCTCTATCATAAAGCAAGGGAGTGGAATAAAAAATACCAATTGAAAGATGAAATACAAGATTTTCTCCCTCTTTATGAATTACCAAATAAAAACATGCAAAGCTTGTATATGGATACCAATTGAAAACTAGTCAATTGAAACAAGATAGTTATTTTAAAACAAGCTTTACCATGATCAAAATTTGTGCTCTAGGATATATGAATATAATAAGCACAAATAAAAACATATATATGTATGAAAATTAGATACCAATTGAAATTGATATTCTTTGAAGTGTAAGCATACATATACAAAAAAAATATATGAGTATACAAAAATATCAATATTGATACCAATTGAAAGAATTCAATGATACCAAATGAAACAACCAATAAGATCAAATGTATATCTCACATTCCTATTCTCCCAATCATGTTCAAGTTTAAAATGATTTTCACTATAAGGCATACATGAGCATGGTCTCCCATCCAACCGCCCGTGGAAGGTAGAGGGTTTTAAAAATAGGTTTGAAAATAAAGTGTGTTTGAAAATCTCTACCATAGTGAAGAATACGAACTAGTTAAAGGAAAAGTTTTTAAACTAATACGAAATCCTTCAAGTAAGGAATAAACCAAATTTGTTTTTCATGAAACACATGAAAATCACATGATCACTAAACACTCAAAGTCCATAAAGCCCATATCATAGTCTCATGAAAACAAATCATGAGTAAACTAATAAAGTGAGTGTACAAGTATAATGTGACACATATCAACATGAAAATATTCAATTAAGCTCATATGAAATTTCTTAAAAACATGAAAACATGAAAAACTAGATTTTCATTACCAATTGAAATTACCTAAAAACATGAAAATCATCAAAACGATTTAAACTTCAAGGCATATGTATGTCATGTACAAACTAAAGTATACATACATATCCTAAACATAATGAGTCCACAAAAATATATGCATGAAGGCACGTGGCTCGAGAATGTACATGTATAATCAAAAGTTTGGACAAGATAGACATATATATGATGTTAAAACACATGATCATAGAAACATATTCAAAACGAGGAATACAAGTTAGAATGCATGAATCATTAAAACTAGACTATACTAGCACATCTAATGGGTACAAATAGGCATCCAATCCCAAATATGTATAAAGATTTATTTGTGTCCCACTACATGTACAAGTATAAATTCTAGTCTTAATGAAAACTAACATCTAAACAAGTAATCAAATCATTAGGCATAAAACGGGACATAAATCAACATGAAAATCATAAACATGATCATTTAACATACTAATCAAAACAAAACAAAAATCATAAACATCCATATGATCATTATGTATATGCATGTACATTAGATCTAGTGCATACATATTAGTTTAAACAAGGTGAGAACACAAAGATAGGTCCATGGGTGTCTCAGGTAACTAAATATGTATATCACTAAACTAAATCACATGGCATAAGCATAATGAACAATGAAACATGACATACTATAAAATGATGAATCATGAAAAGCATGCAAATGTAAACGGGAGTTAGAGATCGATACCAAAACCGATGAAGGCACCTCTCTAGTTCTCCAAAACAATGGTGGTCCTCCTCCACCAAACTTCCCTTGAAAGTGATGCATCCAAATGTGTTTTCTCTTAAGCACGGAATGCATCCACTCCAAGGCACCGCTACTCTCACGTGATGCGAGAGCCCACACCTACATCAAAAATTTTAGGGGTGGTCTTTGGTACCTATTTCCTTTTGAGTCCATAGGGGTTAGTATCTTTCCTAACCCAAACAAGGTTATTTGCTAAATTTTCAATATGTAAACGATCATAGCAAAATGTAGCAAGGTGGCCTTTTCGACCACAATGTGTACATGTGTACACATGGACATACATAGTGTGAATTTTGTGATCATGATGAGCATGTGTATGCCGTGAAGGGTGTGCATGCAAAGATGGAACTTGTTTCTTACGAACCAAGGTTTCCAAGCGTGTATGATTCAAAGCACATTGGCTCAAAGTGGAGCCCAAACAATCAACACTTTTCTTCAAAACATTTATATCATTTTCAATAGTTGAAGATAAAGTGGAGCATGCAAAAGGTGTGCTAGAAGAAAAAACTATACTAGCATGGCACACATGAGAATCAATATCAATTTTCAAAGATTCATTTTTCTTTAAAACTAAATCCAATTCTTTTGTAATGAAATCAGTTTTATTTTTCAATACAAGGTTATCTTTTAAAACAAAATCTAATTTAGAAGATAAAACCTCATTGTTTTTCACAACATCATCACAATCATTTTTGCTTTTCAAAATTTCAATCTCTTTTAGGGTAAGGTCTAGTTGAGATCTTAGTGAGTAACGTTCACTAGTAATCTCTTCCTTCTCTTGCAAAACCGATTCAAAAGTAGAGCATAAATCCTTCATTTCTTCTTTTAAATCAAAGTTCTTCTTTTTCAAAAGTTCATGTTTTTCTAAGAATTTTTCAAGTTTTGAGGCAAGTTCTACATTTAAATTTTGAACTTCCAAACACCCATAGCAATATGAACAAGAGCTATCATCTAGTTGAGGATCTGATTGTACCTCAAGGGAGTCTTTCCCTTGGACCAAGAGGCAATGCTTGTCGGACTTGTCTCTCCTAGATCTCCTCAACTTTTTGATAATCCTTGGTAGCTCGGGAGACGTCAATATGCTCCAAACTGTAAAAGCCAAATCATAATGATCAAACACCGGTAAAAGATTTTTATTAAGAGATGCTCTAAGTGTTTTAAGTGCTAATGCATTTGCCTTTTTATGCTTACTATGATTTGGGTAGGATTCTTGAGTGGTGGCTTGATAAACTAGATGTCCTAGGCTTTTCAAATGACTACTCATATTGGCCTTCCAAACATCAAGTCTAAAAAAGTCAAACATAGGAGGGCTATCCATGAGTGCAACTATATGTGTGCAAAATGAAAATGCAAATGAAGATTAGCAAACCAAGATCTCACTCCTAGGTGGTTAAACCTAAATATCAGGAGCGGAGGCTCTGATACCAATTGAAAATCACCTAGGGGGTGAATAGGTGATAATGCTAATCTAATGAAGTTAATGAGGAATTTAAAAACTAATTGCAATTCACAAGAGATGCACACTCAAACAAGCCAAGCAAATAAATATGAACAATATGATTAGATGCAAGGCACAAAGTAAAGAGAGAGTAAGAGCCAAGGGATCAAGCGCAAATAACAAGATATGTTTCGAGGTTCGAGCACCCAGCTCTACATCCCCGCCTTCACCCAGAAGGATTTTAAGTCCACTAGCTTGTCCACAAAGGACTCCCACAAAGGGAACCTCCACCGAGGATTTGGGGCAATAACAATTACAAGGAGTACCCAACTCCTCTCCTTACAAACACAACCTCCTCCTTAAGGCACAACTCCAAGCTAACAAACAATCACCTCACAACTTGAGGGATTAGCACAAAGCTTACAAGGATCACCTCACTACTTGAGGGATACAACCCAAATACACAACCTCCTCAACACAATGAGGGAAAGGCACAAAGCCAAGCAAATGAAGGGTTTTCAACTTGGTGGTCTAAACAACAACCACAAACAATTTCTTTCCCACACAAAAATCCTATAGAATGAGATAGTAGATGTAGCTCAAGTGTGGAGAAAACCAATGGAATGGAAATCAAAATCACAAAAAAAAAATCCTTGGGAAAAACTGAAACCAAGATATAGAAGTTGAATCAAAACTCTTTTTCCCAAAAATCCTTTTCTTTGATTTTCCAAACCCTAGCAAAAACACCAAATAGATTGTTCAATTTAAATCCAAAAACTTCTTTTGATTGCTGTGAAAACACTAGAGAGTCAGGAAAAATTCGCACAAAAAATCTTATAGAAAAACTCTTCCCAATGGGGTATTTATAGGCCATTTGGAAAACTAGCCGTTGGCAGCAGAAACTGCCAGAAATGACCTACCGGTCGACCATCCAACGGTCACATTTTGACCGTTGGCAGCTACCGGTCGACTGGGCGGTCGACCGTCCCCAGAACCAGAGAGCAACGGCTCTCTGGGCGGTCGACCGTCCGGTTGACCGAAACAAACAGAGAGTAACCTGCTCTCAGTCGGTCGACCGTGCGGTTGACCGGCTCAAGAGGCAGCCAGCGTGCACGTATCCGTGCACGTCGGTCGACCGCTACGGTCGACTGGCCTAGCCTGGCAGCTAAAAATCAGGGAAAAACTGGTTTTTAATGTCTTAGAAAAATTCCCATAAAATCTCTAAAATTCCACAAAAATAGTTTTATTATTTTTCATTGAAATACAAACTTGTGTTTAAAAAGTTTAACACAAATCACAAACATATTGGACTATTTTTGTGTTATAGAAATTTTGCCAAAAACCAAAAACTGTATTTTCTAAAACTTGGATTTTTGAATAGAAAATACATTTTGTCCAAAACTCGTCCAAATACAAAAACATGATATTAAACAACATTTAGGCATGATGCATATGGATAGAAATTCAATATACATGAAACATATATATATATCTCCATGTTTTTGACTTTAATTCCAAAATATGTTTTGACAAAAATACCATAACATAAAACACATGAATATGTAAGTCAAAACTAAGTTTGTCTAGAAAGTTAAGCATGTATGTATATAGAACAAATCTAATGTACATTAAACCATGTAAACTTGTTTTGATTTATCTATTCATGAAACCAAGATCGGTTAAACCAAAAACGGAAAAACCGAAAACCAATATTCAAAACATGAAACGTGTGTGTTGTGAACTTGAGCATATCATACTATTCTAATCTTTACAATTTGGATCTAAACACAAAACTAAACTAGGCACCGATGTCTTCTTGTAGAGCGCAATCTCCAAGTCGACTCGATCCAAAACTCTTTGATCCACCGAGCAAGTGCTATATATGATCTTTGACGCTCGGGCTCTTGAATCAACATGTTCCAAATCATCTTGTTGAAGCTAATCACCAACTAATAACTTAATTAATGATCTGAAACTAAAATCACAAGATTATTAGTACACATAACTACATGAGTTAATCATCATCAAAACTAGAGTGGAAGGCCTTTGGGCCAACATTTTATTCATGTTATTTCCTATCTTTATCGCATCCAGTTGCCATTTTCTTTCCTTTATTCATCTGTTATCATTGTACTAGATATTTATATGTCATATTGCAGTGATATTGATTTATCGTAGTAGATTTTGTAGCTTGTTCAGGTTACTTTTAGGCTTAGCGTATTTATGTGGGGTATTTTCCTAGCGTACATACGTCGCCGACCTTCGTCGCGACTCCGTTTCCGTGTATTTTGGGAAGCGGGGCGTGACAGGATTTTTTTGGTATCAGAGCCTGGTTTGAAATTAAAAAAAAAATCTGTTCTTACCGGTAACTTGAAACAAGTTATAGTTACACTGCAATATAACATATACTATCACATGATGATACTGAGTCCACTTGAGAATCAATCATCCTTCCCTTCTAAATCCATCTCTTAAATCTCTTGTCTCAGATTTCAACGTTCCTTCCAGAGCGATCTATATTTTTCTTGTTTATTCTTATCTTTCATCTCTGTTCTATCCTCCTGATTTTGACTCTTGGGACTGGCCTTTGAACCTGATTGACGGCAGATATCAGAGCGCGCAGCGGAATCGTGGTATCCCAGCGAGGCGACGTGGAAGCTTGTTTATTTTCTTCCTGGATTTGGATTCTTATCATTCCCTACTTTATGGAAATTTCGAGGACGAAATTTTTGTTAAGGTGGATAAAATGTAATATCCCCTTTTTAATAATATCATATTATTATTTTTAAATATTTACCTGATTCTACCTATTATCTTATTATTATTAATTAACTTAATTTAGTATCATTATTAGTATTATTATTGTTTATGACTTGTAGACTCTTATTGCTTATATTTAGTTATTTTAAATTATTATTAATGGGTAGTATTATTATTTCATCCAAGCCCAATAAGCTCAGGCCATTCTCCTTTTCCTTTTGTTTTCTTTTCCTTTTATGCTAACCCACATGAGCTATGCCCACTTCCTTATTTTCATCTTTTTCTATTTTTCTTTAAGCCCAAAAACTAAGCCCGCAAGCCCACTCTCTATTTTCTTATTCTTCATATCACTTATTTCTTTTAACTAAAGCCCAATAATTTATAACCCATTACCATTGAGATCCTTACCTATTAACCCAAAACCTAATCTTAATCCTAATCCAAATCCTATTTTTAAAATCATGACCTTAATAAATCCTAATCCTAACTATTAAATTAAGCAATCTAAACTTAACAAGAATTCAAGTTTTTAAAATATCTAATAACCTATATAAAGACCCAAACTCTTTCTTTCTCTTCTATACCAAGAAAAAACCCTAATCTAAACTCTCTCCACTTTCATCTTTTCCTTCTCCTCATGCGGATCATGAACGGAAAGGGCTTCGAGGTACAGAGATTGAGGAGCAAACAAGAAATAACAACTCAAATTTATCAGCGCCTTATGATTTCAGTGCTTTGGACTTGGGATCGAGTTCAGGGCATTGGACACCTTCTTATATTGTTCAGGTGTTCGTGTGATCGTACGCGTTACAAGGAGCTAGAGTCTCTCTTTTCTTGATTATAGATTTATCGCCGCCTTATGATTTCAGTGCTTTGGACTTGGGATCGAGTTCAGGTGAGTGTTTTCTTTTCCTTCTATAATTCTATTTTGTGAGTGTTTCTCTTCTTTATTTAATTTTTTTAATTGTGTTGTGAGTGTTTTTTGTCTTCTCATTGAGTATTTTAGTATTATTTAATTTTGTTGTGAGTGTTTGTTTTTGTCTAAATTCCTTATTTATCGTTGTTTACATATATCTGTGTTTTACTTTTATCATTTCATGTGACTATCTGATGTATTTTACTAATGTGATTACCTGTATCGCTTCATAAGATGTCAGTGAACATTCACCATATTTATTTTACTGATCTGAATATTTATTAGCGTCATTTCCTGTACCAATATTGATTCAGGACTAGTGGAGGTATACCTTATAGTATGACACCTGACTGGATAATATTACATTTGACACCTATATTACATTGCATATTCATGATTATCACTTTTACGGGGACCTTGGCATGTTATTATACTGCTACCAGACATCTGGTACTCCTGTACTTCTGAACTTCTGTAACCCTGAACTCGTGTATCCCCTGTACTCATGTCCCCCTGCACTGTTACTTTTATTAATAGCACAGTCAGACTGATGTCCGACAGAGCATGCCTGGTGTCGGGATGACGAGGATGTATTCCACAATCGTGCTAGCGTCCGGTGGATCCTGAATGGAATTAAGAGTCACACAGAGCAAAGTGTCACACCATACACATGGTGGGGGCCACCTCTAGAATCCATTCCCCACACAGAGCAAAGTGCCACACAAAGTAAAGTGCCACACCACACATGTGGTGGGGGCCACCTCTTGAACCTGTGGGGGCCACCTCTTGAATCTGTGGGGCTACCTCCTGTATCAACCTTCAGAGCAAAGTGCCATGTGGAGCAAAGTGTCACACCATACACATGGTGGGGGCCACCTCTTGAATCTGTAGGGCTACTTCCTCCCTCCTGCCTGTGCCGCCTGATGTTAGCGTGATAAGCATTTTCAGTGCATATTAACATCCACACATACCTTTATAATGATAACGCCATGAGAATATGTTATTTGGTCTCCCCCCTATTCGAGTAATGGTACTGCATATCAAAGTTCAGATGATTCTACTGGAAGTGCGAGCTCCAGTGTGAACTTTTGGTGTTGTGAGATGCCAGTACGAAAGGGACAAGAATAACAAAGGACACTAATGATTATCATTGAATAACTTGAATGCAATACATTCATATTATCTAATCATAATAATAAATCATTTAATCAAGTGTTATGCCCTGAATTGATACCCTGCCTTATGACATATGATTGTACACATTACCAGATTATATACCAGACTAGTGACATATGCTAGGTTACACATCTTGACATTGGTTGTTTGTTTACAGTTGTAATAATTGCCTTTTCTCTACATACATGTAGTTGTTCAGTTATACTTTAGTTATTTGTTTAACATGTTATTTAGTTATCTTCTGTCTGCAGTTTATCATATTGTTATATGTACGTATTGTTTATATGCACGAGCACTTCTCCTTTTTCACACACACTCATTAGGTCGCTTCTAACGACCCTGAATTCGCACGCCAGAGTATTGGACACCTTATATTGTTCAGGTGTTCGTGTGATCGTACACGTTACGAGGAGCTAGAGTTTCTCTTTTCTTGATTATAGGTATTCTTTCTCTTTTATTCATGTTATTTCTTGATTCTATCTTAATCGCATCCAGTTGCTATTTTCTTTCCTTTATTTATCTGTTATCATTGTATTAGATATTTATATGTCATATTGCAGTGATATTGATTTATCGTAGTAGATTTTGTAGCTTGTTCAGGTTACTTTTAGGCTTAGCGTATATGTGTGGGGTATTTTTCTCGCGTATATATGTCGCCGACCTTCGTCGCGACTCCGTTTTCGCGTATTTTAGGAAGCGGAGCGTGACAATATGCCTGCACGCCGTTGACATAGGCAGAGGCATGTATAGGGGGCTCATGTCAATAGGACTATATATATCATCACAACACAAAGAATAATCAAAATTGACATTTTCATTAAGGATCCATTCGTCGCCATTATCAGCGGAGTTATTAAAATTAGGATCATCCAGATATCCTATAATCGATTCCTCATCAAAAGAAACCGTTGGATCTTCTGATTCTGAGTCTGCCTCATTGCTACTATCAATGTCGTCAGGCAACGATTTTTTTATCACTTTACCATTCTTTTTGCAAAGTAGGGAATCATTGAAGTAGTTCTTTACTCCTTTGAATGGTTGCATTTCTGCGAATATCGTCCTGACCATTGCCTTGTCGTCTACATATTTGAAGCATTGATGGAGTGTGGAAGGCACAATCTAGTTGGCATGGATCCAAGTCGCCAGAACAAAAAGTTGTAGGACGTGTTGGCGTCAATGACATAGCATGTCACTTCTGATTTTAAGTCTCAAATTTGACACTAGAGACGAATCTTGCCCAAAGGATGACTACTCCCGACGTTGAAGCCATATATGGTTGTAGTCATAGTTGACAACTTACTCAATGGGATACCGAGAAAATAAAGTAGTCTCTTGGGAATAATGCTTAAAGCAGATTCAGGATCAACTTGCATGCTCTCGATATGTGTAGACCCAATGTATCCTGTATAGTACAAGGGCCTATCATGTCAGTTTTCTTTGAGGAGCATATCTTTAAGGGTGAAGGTGATGCAAGGCACTTGCCATTGTACCAGATGACATCGGGGGCATGAAACTCCATCTTCTTTTATAAAGATAGGTATTTACATGAGAAATGATTCTGAATCAGAAGGAACATGCCTAAGTGCCCCTCTCGTCTCCTTGGAGAGGCGGAGTAGCTCATGCAGAGTAATACGAGCTGGGATATTGGCTAATTGTGCCAATATGTCAAAGCGGAAGGGAGTATTGAGTCCTCTGGAAGGATTCTTCTTCAAAGATTCATCAAAGCGAATCTCCTGCTTTTCTTTGTCCTTTGGCACTGGGGCCTGGACAGGTGCAGCGATTCCTGATGTCGTTGGTTGGGATTCTCTGTCAGGTATCTGATCACACTGTCACAAGTACTGTTTACCAGATCGTATGCCCACTGGCTGTGATGTGGAAGGCTATGCTGCTAAGGCAGACTTCTCTCCTTCTGAGTCACTGAAAGAGGCTACAATCACAGAGTTGTCATCCGCTGTGAGGGAGATGACATTACATGACTTTTCTTTGGGCTTGTTAATTTCCCATTACTCACCTTTGACAATATCTGGGTGGACCCACATGATTTCTCCAGACTCTGTCATGATCGGGGATGAGGCCTTTTGTTTTTTGCTGTTCAGCCATAAGGTTGATGACATCCAATCTTGCCTTAGGTATTGGGACCAATCTGTCTTGGATAGTCATCTTTGAGAAGGTCCCGAAATTAAGAGTCACCATGTTGGCAGTGACTTTCTTTTGTTCTGATTTGAGAGTCAGAACTCCAGCATCTACCAGGGCTTGGATCTTATCTTTGAGGACATAGCACCTACTGGTAGGGTGATGAACCATCCTATGAAAAAGGCAGTAATTTGGATCAGTTGTATGCTCCACTTCATTAGGTCATCGAGCTTCAGGTAATTTAAGCTTGTTACCCTTGTTTAGCAAATGAAAGATTGTCACCACCTGCTCATCTTTGAAAGAGTACACCTTTGGCGGGAATTTAAATTCTTGATTATTGTTGGTGTTACTCTTTTGCTTTGGTTGTGCCATTCCTGATAGCTCAACGGCCATGGTCTCTTTCCACTTCGATTGAGAATATTGGGCTGCATCACGCCTCTTGGTGTTGACTCCCCACTTGTTTTTGGGGACTGAGGGCTCAAACTTTTTAGCCGATTTCTCGGCTATCTCAGCTTTCTCAACAAGCTCTTTCTATGTATGGGTTTTGACAGCTCCCACACGAACTTCTATTCTGTCCAAGAAGTTATGCCGACATGTCTGGAGTAACATGGGTAACGGCATGCCTGTAGGGCACATGAGTGAAAGGTTACGGAACCTCTCAATGTATTCCCGCACAAATTCTCCTCCTTTCTGAACTGTTGAGAGGAGCTTGTCCATAGTCACCTCTGTATCATCTTTGTAGAATCAAGAGAGAAATCGGATTTTTAGGTTAATTCAAGAATTGATGAAGCCACTAGGCAGACTCCTAAACCAGTCAAAGGCTACCCCCTTAAGAGTGCCGATAAACAGTCTTGCTATGATGGCATCATTATCTATCACGTTACCAGTTTGAGACCGGAAGTAATAGATATGTTGGTTGGGCGAGCCATTGCCATCGTACGTATGCAACGTAGGTGGCTTGAACTTCGGTGGGTATGGTACCAAATCTCACTCCAACGGGTAAGGACGAGCATCCCCACCTTCTTCAGTTCATCCCTCTGGGCTAGGGAAGCAATATGAGCCTGGATGCCTTTAATGACCTCGACATCAATTGAGGAGCTTTCCTTCGACTTCTCAGTCTTAGGACGTTTATCATTGTTATGCTCCTCTTCATTATAATTGTTGCCAGTGTCATTAGTTTTCCGGTTAGTCAGGAGCTAAGCAAGCATCTACTGGATGTTATCCAAGGCTTCTTGCTGAGCCCTGGAAGTCTGCTCTTGTGCATCCATCCGCCGACGGAGGTCATCATTATTGTTTCTGGCCATGTTAGCAAACACGAGACTCTTCCGCATCGAGTTGATTGTGGCAGAAGAGGTATTTTTGCTGGCTTCCTCCTCATCATCCGACCATTGGAAAAGATTTCTCAATGGTGTAGGCGACATGGCTCTAGTTGACGAAGAAGATTGTCTATAATCATAGGGTATTGATACCCTAGAGTGAGTACCCTGGATGGTACCCTCTTGGTTCACCAGAACCTGACTCAAGTCGGGGCTATAATCAGAGCCTGGGGAGCTGGCTGGAGGAGTGAAAGTTCCTCATCTTCGTCTTAGGGACCGGAAAAGATCCCTCTCTCTGCTTATCATGTTAATAGAGGTGGCAGCGAGACAAGTCACCTTTGTTGCCTTCTTTTTTTCGGGGCTTGGTCTTCTCAATAGTTTGGGCTGATATTTGGTCGAATACCAATCGATGGCTTGGAGTAGCAGCCGTTGGACCTTTCCTAGGCAACAATGGACAGTGTGCACCGTCACAAGTTGACACCCTGTTTGTCCGCACTGCGATGGCGAGATGTGAGCGGGTTCCTCCGAGCAAAACTTTCACTATGTGCTCAGATAATTTCTTAAGTCTGTGTTAACTGGACCCAACCTATCCATCACAGAGACCTGCGGAGACCGAAAGTTAGCCCTGTTGGGCTGAGAAGCCTTTGGTCTAGCCTTAAAGGCTTTCCTTTTGACCATAGGTGAGGCTAAGGTAGCTTCGCCTGAGGGGGTAGATTCGGAAGGCGAGACTACTGTTCTAGTATTGTACTTGAAGGCGAACTTAGCTCTGTCGTGCAGAGTTCTTCCCGCAAGCAAGGTTAGAAGAGCTTCGCTGTTAGCACTCAGTCATGTTTTACCTCTAGCCTCGTGGTAGAGTATTTTAGCACTTGGTGCTGAGAGCGAGCTAGATCAGCAACGTTGTTAGCACACATAAGTGCTCTGATTTTAACCTCGCATGTGGCAGGTTTAACACCGCGCAACAGTGTTATTGAGGCAAGCGGGGCTGCAGTAGCCTCGATGTAAGCACATGGTTCTTTAGCTTTAGCCTCGCAAGATAGGCGAAGCTGAGAAGCAGAGCGAGTCTTGTAATCTAAGATAATCCTAGCTTCATGGGAAGCTAATTCAAGAGAGGCAAGGGTGCACTTTGCAATCCATATAGCCTTGGCAGAGGCTACTTTAGGTTCGCATGGAACCCTTGAAGGCTCACGTGCAACGCTAACACGCTGGCACTAGGCTAACTTAGTCCCATCTGGGACTGTGATAGGCTCGCGCAGAGCCTGGTTAGCCTCGTGTGAGGTAGAATTGGTTCATGAAGAACCTCAGTAGTCTCAATAGAGACTTGCTTCCCAGACGTAGCCAAGGGAACACTAGCTATGCTGACCTTCCTGTGCTTACGCACCGTGGGGGATTTTTGCTACCCCCAGTGAGAAGTTCAAATTTCTCTTGGTCAAAATTAATGACCAATATTTTAGCAATAGATCCGAGGGTCTGATCGTCGCATTGCGACACCTGATTCTCAGTAGTGGAGAATCACAATCCCCAGCGGAGTCGCCATCTTGTTTTCCATTGAAAGTCAATAAGGGAAATCTTACAAAATATCGAGGAGAAAATTACAAGTAATTAAAAGAAAAAATTACAAGTAGATCTCTTCTGAGATTTCTGGAGAAATTTGCCAGTAGGAATCTAATTAGTGCGCGACCACTTTGTTTGTTGACGATGCGAGCGATCGATCTTCGAATGCAACTACTTGAGAATTCCTTCTTGCCTGGTTCCGGAGATTGCTAGAAAAAGGAAGCTCTTGAAGTACCAACACCTTAGTTTTAGAGAAGTAATTCTCTGGAGCTTCTGAACAAAGAAAAGTTAGCCAAGTTAGCTCTCTCGATGCCTTCCTGCCTCTTCTGTTCTGCTCTCTCTTTGATTACCTGCCTCTCTTGATCTCCACCCCCTGAGCTCATTCTCAGATGAGCTATTTATAGGCTCTAGAGGGGTGTAATTGCTCCTAAAATTCAGCCATGACTGATAACAGTCAGCTAGCCTCACGTTGAAGGCTGTTTTGAGCTTCGCGCGAGGCTATAACGCTCGCGCTAGGCTAAATGTGAGCCGTATGCGAGGCTAGACAGGCTCGCACGAGCTTAAAAATGGCCTAATGACCCGGCCGTTCCACTGAACGTGGGGCAAAGTAGGCGGGTTAACCGCCCACTTAAAGTGGCATTAACCCCACTAACGTAGTGGGGTTAGCCCACTAAATACTAGGTCATAGGTTTGACCTGGCCAGCCCTCTTATAGAGTCGTAGAAAGCCTCATGCGAGGCTGGATGTAGCCTCGCGTGGGGCTAGGTTCAACTCCGTACGCGAGGCTAAAAGCTCTTAATCAGAGCTGTCACGGCTTCCGCGAAGTTAGGAAATTAGCTGATTGCAAGTGAATACAGTGAGAATTACCGTGTAGGTTTGGGCTAACGGGTCGTATCCACGAAGAGGAATGCGATGAAAGCATTTCGATATGTTGTTTTAAAATAAGGATTGGTGTTGGTATTTTTTTTTATGTTGAAAAGAGAATGAAGAGTAGGGAAGTGATTTAGAGAAAAATTGAAAACTTGGAGAAGGCTTTGGAAAAGATGATTTTAAGAAGGCTTGAAGAGTGATTGGTTGTTTCTTTTAATATATGAAAAAGATCTGGGCTCAATATATTCCTCTCTTGAAAATCTCAGTGCCTCAACTTGATCATAGGCAAAAACTTAAGCTTGACTTTCGAAAGTCTTAAGTAAAGCAAATAAGATTATTTAGAAAAGTTAATTCTTTTTTTTTTTTTAAGAATTCATCTTGAACTGAATGTTAAATCATAAAGTCGTAGTTGAAATAAAAACAAGTTCAAGTGATGTTTTAAAAATAAAAGTTTTAGAAATCCAAACCCATCCTCATGTGCCTTTAAGAACACTTTCAAAGAAGCAATGCTTAGTTTAAGGCATTCATATGATTATGTTGGGTTCTTTACATCAAAATCATTCAAAACAAGAGGGATCAAAGCGAGATGGTAGTGAGCCCAGAAAAATAGATTTAGCTACTCATAATTGATGTAAAACCCGACATGTAAATGAAATGAAACAAACCTGTGAAATAGAGAAGAAGAGAAGTCTTGATCCTTTATTGATGTCACTACAATTTCAGATTACAATCACTCTTTTCCTCTCTATCACTTGTATCTAGACTGAACTACAAATTAAAAACAGAGATATAACTTCTCATTAACTATCTAACAAAGAACCTAAACCTTAAAAATAAAGAGAAAAACTTAAATTAGTATTCCTGCCTCCTTCTCTATAAAATGCAGTAATTATAGGGAAAAACTAAATGGGGGGAGAGCGTACGAAGATAGGGGGAGAAAAGGCTCCCCAACCAACTCAACAAAGCTGCGAAAATGCGGCTTTGGCCGTGAAAACGCAGCCTGGCTGTGGCCAGGTGGCCACACCCGTGGGGTGCTGCTCCCTGGTTTAGCGATACACTTTTATCTCTTGCTAGATTTTCTATTTTAGCCCCTGGATTTGACAAAACCTCCTTTGATCTTTGGCTTTAACCAATTAATTTGTGAAGATCTAGTTTAACTAGTTTTCAACTGATTTTATTTTCTCTGAGTTGCCCTGATCTGCCCTGATCTTCTGATTTGAATTAATTCTAAATTAAATTAGAATTTTGATGGTCTTTTGGGCTCGTTTCTCTTCTCTCTCCTTTAGTAATGACCCTGCGTTTAATAAAGAAGAATATAAGACTAAATACATGAATTTATTAAATAATAATTATGGGAATGTGACATTATATATGCAATATAAGTGACCAATCACACCCCCACACTTATCTTTTTGCTCGCCCTCGAGCAAAACATCAAAAACTAATCCTAAGAAATTATTGGACCACTTTCGCAGGTCTCTCGATTGCACTGAGCATGTACAATAAGCCGTTAAACCTCTAGGTTACTCCTAGAGGATGAGTTTTATCTCGTGAGGGTTTTCAGTGGATTGCACCCACAAAATCCGTAAAGAAAGAGAAAGTGTTAGTATTTTTGAAAAGTATTTTGAAAAGAAAGAAAATATTTGAAGTATTATTGTAAGAGTTCAAGTAATCTTTAAGTTATAGAAAAATCAAACTTTTCATTCCTAAACTTAGTCTCTATTCAAAAATATGTCATCAATCAAAGTAAGGAATCAAATTTGTATTTCTCATCTAGTCTATTACTTTACCCTAAGTCATATGCTCCTTCGTGACCATGAAATTTTGACTAAGGGTTCTTTAACTCTTATGCCTTATTTATTTTTGGTGATATTATTCCTTAATTCCAATAGGCTTTCTAATCTGCATATGTAACAAGCCTTTAGTCGGTGACACCCAAACCGGACAGTCTTAGGGCACCAGGTGAGAAAACACCCCTAAGGACTTAAGCACTCGAACAAATAAAGCCACAAAACTAAAGATTTTTATTTATAAAATGTACTCCTTTTAGACGTTAATACTTATGCTTCATGAGGCACAAACACCCAACTTAATCAGGGGATATATATATATATATATATATTCTTTTCTCTCTCTTTTTTTTATATAAGGCATAAGATTCTTTATTTTTGAACCCTAAGTGTGTAAGTGTATAAAGTGTGCATATTTGATCAAGGTAAAGATCAAGACTAAATTACTTTTTCAAAATTTTCCTCCTAACCCTAGAAATCAAACAAATCATCTTATTTTGACCAAGCATAAGAAATCCTAATAATGATTCTCCTATTCCTTAAAATTGACTTAATTTCTTACAAAAAAAAATACGTCAAAATACTATTCTTTTTTTTAAAAGTTTTTTTTAATTTTTAACGAATTTTTTTTTAAACAATGTTAATCATATTAGACCCTCCCCACACTATTTTATGAATTGTCCCTAATGTATGAAAGAAATATATAAATGTATTAAATGGAATGTAAAAGAGGTAAAGTTTAAAAGACCCATAGCTGTTTCATTTACCGGCACCGATTCCAAGAATGGTTTAAGGCGTTGACCATTTACCTTAAAGTCATTTCCATTTTTGGTGTCACTGATCTCTACAGCACCGTGTGGAAACACAGATTTTACAATGAATGGCCCAGTCCATCTTGATTTTAGCTTTCCTGGAAAAAGATGAAGCTTAAATTATAGAGAAAGACTTTTTGTCCAGGGACAAATATTTTCCTAATTATGTGTTTATCATGAAAAATCTTAACTCTATCTTTTGTGATCTTAACATTTTCATTGGCCTATTTCTCAACTCCTCTAACTCGGAAATTTGTAATTTCCAAAGGTCACCTGCCTTATTCAAATCGAAACTTAGATGCTTGATTGCCCATAAAGCCCGATGCTCTAACTCAACGGGTTGGTGGCAAGCCTTCCCAAAGACTAACCTATAAGGAGACATCTATAGAATCGTCTTGAAAGCAGTTTTGTAGGCCCATAGGGCATCTACAAGTTTGGTGGACTAATCTTTCAGGTTTTAGTTCACAGTCTTCTCCAAAATAAGCTTGATTTGTCTATTGGAGATCTCAACCTGCCCACTGGTTTGAGGATGATAAGGTGCGGACAACTTGTGACTTATGACATACTTTCGCATAAGAGCTTCAAAGGATTTATTGCAAAAGTGAGTAACATTATCACTGATGATAGCACGAGGGGTCCCGAAGTGTGAGAAAATGTTTTCTTTCAAAAACTTTATGACAACTTTGTTATCATTAGTTTTACTTGGAATGGCTTCTACCCACTTGGACACATAGTTCACAACAACCAATATGTATTGGTTTCCAAATGAATTAAGAAATGGACCCATAAAGTCGATGCCCCAAATATCAAAAATTCTATTTCTAGAATTGGGTTGAGGGGCATCATATCTAGTTTCGAGATCCTTCCTACCATTTAGCATTTAGGGCACGTCTTGCAAAATTCATAAGCATCTTTGAACAAAGTAGGCCAATAGAATCCACTTTGCAACACTTTTTCAGCAGTCTTGCGGGGACCAAAGTGTCTACCGCATGCAAGTTCGTGACAGAAGGATAAAACACTCTTAATTTCTTATCGGGAATGCATCTCTTAATAATTTGGTAAGAACAGTACTTAAAAAGATACGGTTTCTCCCAAAAGAAATACAGGACTTAAGATAAGAACCGGTATATATCGTTTTTACACCAATGAGATGGAGTTTGGTTTGTGACTAAGTAATTCACTATATCAGCAAACCAAGGTTCCCTAAAAACAGCTAAGAGTTTTTCATCAGGAAAGTCATCATTTATGGGCAATTCGTTGCATGGAGAGTTTAGAATACGCGAGAGATGGTTAGCAATGACATTTTTATACCTTTCTTATCTCGAATCTCGAGATCGAATTCTTGAAGGAGGATCCAACAAATGAGTCGGGCCTTGGCATCCCTCTTCATCATGAGTACCTTAGCGCAGCATAATCGGTGAAAATTATGATTTTAGACCCTAATAGGTGGGATGAATTTTCTCTAAAGCAAACACTACTGCCAATAATTCCTTCTCAGTTGTAGTGTAGTTCATTTAAGCATCATTGAGAGTCCTACTAGAGTAGTAAATCACGTGCTGCTTGTTATCAATGTGCTATCCTAGAACAACGTCTATGGCAAAATCAGAAGCGTCACAATGATTTCGAACGGTTTAGACCAATCCGGTGCAGATATGATTGGTACATAAATAAGCTCTTTCTTAAGCTTCTCCCAGAAATTTATATATTTATCATCAAAAGTGAAGGACACGTCCTTAACTAACAGATTAGTTAAGGGTTTAGCAATCTTGCTAAAATCCTTGATAAATCTTTGGTAGAAACATGAAGGATCAAATATCCTTCATACATTTGGGCATAGGGAGCTTAGCAATAACCTCAATCTTGGCTCTATCCACTTTAATTCCTTTCTTAGAGATTTCATGACCCAAGACAATTCCATGTCTCACAATGAAGTGGCATTTCTCCCAGTTCAGTGTCAGATTTTTCTCAGCACAACATTGGAGGACAAGTTCTAAATAGTGAAGATATTGAGTGAATGAATCTTCGTAGATGGAGAAATCATCCATGAAGATTTCTAAGAATCGTTCTACCATATCAGAGAAAAGACTCAACATGTAACGTTGAAACGTTGCTGGGGCATTGCACAAGCCGAAAGGCATTCGACGATAAGCAAATATCCCAAATGGACATATGAAAGTAGTCTTTTCTTGGTCCTCAGGATCAATGGGAATCTGATTATACCCCGAGTAACCGTCTAAGAAACAGTAATACTCGTGGCCAGCCAAACGTTCAAGCATTTGTTTAATGAAGGGAAGTGGGAAATAGTCCTTACAAGTTGTTGCATTAAGCTTCCTATAATTAATGCAAACTTGAATTTTCGTGGGAAATCGAGTTTACTAACTCTTTGTTTTTGTTTTTCACCACGGTGAAACCAGATTTTTTTGGAATCGCGTGGACAGGACTGACCCATTAGTTATCAAAAATGGGATATATTATCCCGTTGTCTAAGAGTTTCACAATTTCAGCATGAACAGCCTCTTGTATTATAGGGTGTAACCTACGCTGTGGATCTCTTTTTGGTGTCGCTTCTTCATTGAGATGAATGCGATGTTGAATTATGGTTGGACTCAATCCCTTTATGTCGGTCATAGTCCATTCAATGGCTTCCCTATATTTTCTAAGAATTGCTTTATGATTCTCTTCTTGACCGTCATTTAAATTGGAGGCAATAATGACAGGAAAGGTCTCTTGTTCGCCTAGATAGACGTACTTGAGATGCGCATGTGAGGCTTTCAATTCTAAGAAAGGGGAAGGCTCACCGGAAGGATGAGTCAAATTTATTCGCTCCACATTTGGTGAAAAGGTTTCGAGGCCCAATTCACAGCAGACTCGACAACCTGATCAAGGTTAAAGTCGTCAGACTCTAACTCGAAGTCACAATTAGTTTCTAGTTCCAATTCTTCTTTATGTTCAATTGTCAAGTTCTTATTGAGGTTGACTTCAAATGTTTGATCCTCAACATCATGGGGTTGCTTCCTAGGTTGAAGACATTAACTTCTCTAGTCATGTCCCCAAAGGTTAATCTCATGGATTCATTCCTACAATTGATAGTAGCGTTGGCAGTAGCAAGGAATGGACGCCCTAAGATAACAGGAGTTTGAGCCCTAGAATTGGACACAGGTTGTGTCTCAAGAGCTATGAAATCTATGATGTAGATAAACTTTCTGACCCAGATAAGGACATCATTAATTTCCCCCTTGGGAACTTTCACTGAACGGTTAGCCAGTTGGATTGTGACTCGAGTTGGACTAAGATCGCCCAACCCGAGTTGTTAATAAACTGAGAAGGGGAGCAAGTTGATACTTGCCCCCAAGTTAAAAAGTGCACGACTAATCTCGGCTTGTCCTATAGTGTAGGCAATGGGAGGACAACCCGGATCCGTGTACTTGACAAGGATCGACCCGACAGTAGCTCACTAAAATTAGTGGCTAAGAAGACTTTCTTGGGAACATTAGTTTTTCTCTTCTTAGTGCACATGTCCTTAAGAAATTTTGCATAGGATGGGACTTCTTGGATGACATCACAAAGTGGCACATTTATCTTCACCTAATTGAAGATCTCAATTATCTTATCCATGTGTAGATCATGCTTATTGTTTTTCAGTCTATTAGAAAATGGTACTATAGGCTTGTGCACCGACTGGTTGACTTATCTGTTTCAGATTCGTCAGATTTGGAAGGATTAGGACTAGATGAGGTAGATGCATGTATGCGGTTGTGCTGAATGGAATTTGAAGGTGTTGACACTTGATTATCAACTTTCTTTCCCGACCTCAATGTATGAACAACATTATATTGATTCAATGATTGATCCTTAGCCAAATGAGCTTGTTGAGAATTCCTAGGATTCATAACTGGCTGACTGGGAAAGGTACCCTTTTGCCCTCATTCTGTAGATTGGCTAATTGGCTCATTTGAACCTCTAGCCTCTGTATTGTTTGCATGAGAGAATCTTAGTTCTTCATGTATCTTTTCATATTTCTCTCAAAATCAGTCATTTTCTTTTCAAGTTGAGGATTCTGGAAGGAAGATTGTAGCGCTTGGTTGGAAAAATTTTGTTGATAATTTGAAAATTTGGGCGGATGGTTGGAAGAATTGTGATGGTAATTAGAAAAGTTGGGTTGATGATTGAAAGAATTATTGAAATGATGGAAGTGGCTTTAATGGTTTGACCATGAGTGGTCATTGTTGTTTTGACTCCATGAGAAATTCGGGTGATTTCTCTAGCCAAGATTGTATATTTGTGCGTAAGGATTATTGTTTGGCCTTGAAAAGGCCGCATTCATCGATTCAGGAAATTATTACTGAGCTTGAAACACATGACACTTCTCAAACACAAGATCATGGCTTGACAGTATGTACAACCCGGAGTTGAAAATTGGTTTGGACTGACTTAGTTGACTGGACTTGGTTCCTCAGTTTCTAAAATTTTCAGTCTTCTCGCTAGGTAAGCTATTCTAGCCTCATTAGCTATGGATGATTCAATTGAATGGAGACCTCCTTTGGAGGAGATGGAGTTTGAATTCCTAGAGTTTTCACTAGTTGGTTCTCATTGGATGGTCTTTTCAGCTAGATTCTCATATAAGTCCCATCCTTCATTCTTAGCCTTTTGCAAGAATCCCCTTTGGCACATGGTTTCTAAGAGGATCTTGGTTGAGTAGTCTAAACCGTCATAAAGAATTTGGCATGGTCGCCATTCTCTATTCCATGATGAGGACATTGGACAAGGAGGTCTTTGAAGCGTTTAAAGTACCTCCAAAATGGTTCACTAGATTCTTACTTGAACTGCATGATGTTTTTCCTAATGAGAGTCGTCTTATGAATTAGATAGAATTTCTTCAAGAAGACCTTGATGAAATCATCTCATGATATGATAGAGCCGGCCGCTAAACTGTAAAGCCATTTCTTGGCTAAGTCCTTAAAAGCAAATGGGATAAATCTGAACCTAATAGCATCATCTACAAGGTGTGAAATTTTCATCATTAAGCATACTTCCTCAAATTCTCTTATGAAGAATAAGCATCTTCGGACTCTAAACCATGAAACTTAGAGAGTGTGTTGATGTACTGAGGCTTGAGCTCAAAGTTGTACTCGCCAACCAATGGAAGTTGGATGTAAGATGGAAGTGTGGTTCTCATGGGATAGAACCTATCCTGCAAAGATGTCGGTTGAGCCATAACCGGATCTGGTCTTGGTTTAAGCTTGGGTGGTGATGTGTTTCCAGTTAACCTAGATGAATTTAGGTCTCTTGACCATATTGCGTACACAAACACTACCACAAACAAGTTCACTAATAGTCAACAAGAAAAAACAACTAAGCCTAGTCTAAGGTAACCTTGACCTAGACAACTCCTAACTGGTTGATTGTCCACAAGAGGTATAATGCAGACTTTGACCACAAGCTAATCAGCCAGGTCAGGGCAAAATTGGTGGGAGATATCCGCGTAAAAGTGGCGAGGCTAATTAAGCCAAATCACCAGCCTTCGGGATTTCGCCCCTCAATCCCTGTCCTTAGACATTGATTTGGCAGGAGTCAAATTCTAACACTTTCCCCCTTGGGATAATCTCCTAATGAGTTTGAGATGTCCCTAAGGCCAACGTCTATTAGATTTTAAATTAGGCTCAGGTTGTGTATGCTTGGAGATGGTTTGTGGGCCAAGGAAGGGTAATGACTTCCCCACTTTATCTTGTTTTAGGTTTACCCTTAAGATTGATTGTATAAAGCATGCAGGATATAGAAACGTAACTTTCAAAAAGAAAATAATTACTCAAGAATGTTTCCTAAACTATATACTATGCATACGTATCTTGTCTCCAGCTTTCTTCAACAATAATTGTAAAAGAAACGTAATTAGACAAATGCCTAAAATGCAAGTCTAAACGTTTTTTTAAACAATTGGCAATCAATCAGATTATTGTTAGATTAAAAATAGGGTATGTAAATATCAGAATAGCAAAAATAACACATGAAAAACTATACTTTTGCAAAGCAATATGTCCTGCAAAAAAGAGTTTTTAGTAATCTAAAATTTTTTTAAGCTTTTGCGCTGTGATTACTTGAAATTCTGTTTCCTACTTTCTAGAGTAGGGGCATAGAATAGTAAATCTTCTCTTACAATGCTTGAGCGCTAAATCTGATTTCTTGATGGCCTTGAAATAGGACACCAAACTTGTTGAAAAATGATTACATCGTTCCCTCTCCGGCAACAGCGCTAAAATTTGATTGCAAGTAAATGCAGTGAGAATTACTGTGTAGCTTTGGGCTAACGGGTCGTGTCCAAGAGGAGGAATGCGATGAAAGTGTTTCGATATGTTATTTTAAAACAAGAATTAATGTTGGTGTTTTTTCTTTTTATGTTGAACAGAGAACGGAGAGTAGGGAAGTGATTTAAAGAAAACGTGAAAACTTGCAGAAGGCTTTGAAAAAGATGATCTTTAAGAAGGCTTGAAGAGTGATTTGTTGTTTGTTTTAATATATGAAAAAGATCTGGGCTCGCTATCTTACTACTCAACAATATATTCCTCTTGAATATCTTAGTGTCTCAACTTGATCATAGGCAAAAACTTAAGCTTGAGTTTCGAAAGTCTTAATTAAAGCAAATAAGATTGTTTGAAAAAGTTAACTCTTTTTCTTTTAAGAATTCATCTTGAACTGAATGTTAAATCATCAAGTCGTCTTTCAAGTAAGAAATAAAAACAAGTTCAAATGATGTTTTAAAAATAAAAGTTTTAGAAATTCAAACCCATCCTCATGTGCCTTCAAGAACACTTTCAAAGAAGCAATACTTAGTTTAAGGCATTCATATGATTCTGTTGGGTTCTTTACATCAAAATCATTCAAAATAAGATGAATTGAAGAGAGATGATAGTGAGCCCAGAAAAACAGATTTAGCTACCCATAATTAATGTAAAACACGACATGTAAATGAAATGAAATATACCCGTGAATTGGAGAAGAAGAGAAGTCTTGATCCTTTACTAATGTCACTTCAACTTCAGATTACAATCACTCTTTTCCTCTCTATCACTTGTATCTGGACTGAACTACAAATTAAAAACAGAGATATAACTTCTCATTAACTATCTAACAAAGAACCTAAACGCTAAAAATAAAGAGAAAAACTTAAACTAGTCTTCCTCCCTCCTTCTCTATAAAATGCAGTATTTATAGAAAAAAATCAAACGGGGGAGAGCGTACGAAGATAGGGGGAGCAAACGCTCCCCCAACCAACTTAACAAAGCCGCAGAAATGCGGCTTTGGCTATGTTTTCATGGTCTGAGTGTGGCCAGATGGCCATACCTGGGGGTGCTGCTCCCTGATTTAGCGATACACTTTTATCCCTTGCTGGATTTTCCATTTTAGCTCATGGTTTCGACGAAACCTCTTTTAATCTTTAGCTTTAACCAATTGATTTGTAAAGATTCGTTTTAACTAGTTTTCAACTGATTTTATCTTCTCTGATTTGCCTTGATCTGCCCTGATCTTCTAATTTAAATTAATTCTGAATTTAATCAGAATTTTGATGGGCTTTTGGGCTCGTTTCTCTTCCCTCTCATTTAGTAATGGGCCTGCATTTAATAAAGAAGAATATAAGACTAAATACATGATTTTATTAAACAATAATTATGAGAATATAACATTATATATGCAATATACGTGACCAATCATTAGCCCTGTGCAGCTATGTTGAGCTTTAGCCGAAGCTAGCACTTGGCTCGTTGCTGAGCTTTGAAAGGCTTTAAGACGAAACTAGATAATTTAGCCTCTGGAGTGAGGCTAGCACCTTGGGCTCGCGCGAGGCTGAGTACTGAGCTGACTCAACCTTAAAAGGCAATATTTGGCCTGCTGTCTGCTTCATTGGATTAACGAGGCCTGAGCTTCTGCTTTGTGCCTCGGGATGTGTTGAGTTGGTCATCAGCTTGTTTGCAGCTTGTCTTTTGTAGATGTCGACAAGTTGGACATCAATCTGACCAGCTGAAAAGCTGTATCGGATTTTGTCTTTTTTAATGTGTCAACACTGATCTTTGGCACCGATTTGGTAAGAGTCAACTTCTAATAACTTCCCCCTTAGGTCAATCTCTATTTGAGTACAAAATGTCCCTAGGGCTAACGTCTACTCAATTTTAAGTTAGGATTGAGTTAGTGAGTAAGGAGATTGTTTGTAAGCTAGGTAAGGGTAATGACTTTCCCACCTTATCTTATTTATAGGACAAGCCATTTATTTAATTTAGTGCAAGTAGACAAGTATATAGAAAAAGCAACACTTAAGCAATATGAATCACTGAAAATATATTTCCTAAACTATATGCATTGCACACATACCTTTTCTCCAGCACTCTTCAATAGTAATATAAAAGGTAAACTAGACATGTGCCCTAAGATGCAAGAGTCTAAACATTTTTTAGCATTGACAAAGCAATCACGATACTGTTGAGCTTAGAAACATATACAGAGTGAGTTAAACAGATAAATTAATAACTTTAGAGAGCTAATCTCTGAAAATCAAGCAACCCGCAAGAAAGCAGGTTAGTAGTTCTCCCTACTTTGCCGCGCAAACGCGGCAATGGCCGCATTTTCGCTGCAATAGTTAGGACGCCTGAGCTCTGCTTTCAAGAGCAGAGGCTCAGATATGCTATATGTCCACTGCACCTCTTTGTTTTCTAAAATTAACCCTTGCACATCAAAACAGAGAACAAAAAAAGATTAATTTGTTAAAGTAAATCAAAAATAAAGAAAACTTACTGTTCCTCCCCAGCAACGGCGCCAAAATTTGATCGAGCTAAACATGCACAGAAAAATACAAAATTTAGGAACAATGTAGGTCCTTAATTCTACCGCTATAGTAAGTAGCTATGCAGGTTGTGATCCACAAGAAGGGACTGCGATTGAAGCTTTGTGTAAGTTTCTTCTTTTAAGTTTACAAAAACGAGTTTAAAGGTTCTCAGTTTTGGTAAAAGAAAACAAATAAAGTTATGTTAAAAAGATGATGGTAGAAGAAGAGATGGTGGTGTTGTTGTTGTTTTATTTACAAAAGAAAAAGAAAAAAGTAAATAAATAGGAGAATGTTGGTTTTGGAATGAAATTCTAAACTAATGAATGGAAAGAAATAAAAATAATACTTACCTCTACCGTTGCATCATAATGAAAATTTACCTTAGCGTGAAATAAAGTAAGCAGATAGAAAGAGTAACTTGAACACGATGCTTGGCTAGATCGAGTACGATGAAGAAAAGTAGAAAACTCCATTGATGTCACTTCAATATAATTTTCTCTTGAAGAAGGATTACATTAGTGTCACTCTAATTACAATTCTTCTTCTCCTCTCATGTAACTCTCTCTAACTTAAAAAAAATAAAACTTACATTGAAAAAAATAAAAACCTAAACTAAAGCTCTCTGCTGCAGTTCCTCTCTGCCTTCTAAAGGTACAGGTATTTATAAGAAAAAAACAGAAGGACAGGAATCTTACGAAGATAGGGAAAGTTGGCGCTCCCCCAGATTTGAAAATCAGGTCGCGACAAGATCCTAGCTGTAGGGCCTGGATCAAGAAGCGTGTGTCTGTTGATTTATCCTCTATCCTTTTATCCTATTGGGTTTTTAGTTTCTGCTTTGGATTTGATGATATATCCTTTGATCTTTAGTTCAACCAATTGGGTCTTCAAAACTCCGTTTTTACTTGCATTTTGATTGGTATTATCTCATCTAATAGATATGGTCTTCATATAAGATGGTTTCTAGAACCTCTACATTTGAATCGATTCCAGTTCTTTTGAATTTTTGGATTTAATTGGATAAATCTGTCAATCTCTCTCTTTTTCTTCCTTAATTACACTGCACGCCACGAAATATGAAAATACATTAAATAGCAGAGTTTTATTTAAACATAAATACAGAAATGTGACACATATGATATGAAACATGTAATGCACATGTATGATCAGCAGTCGCGTTAGATCGAGAGA
>JAVJIF010025075.1:0-94128 GCA_038442645.1 Agave tequilana | reverse complement strand
CAATCTGCTTGTATTTCGGGCCTCTACAGGGCTATTATAGCTAGAAAGGCTTCTAGAAAATGAGACGAGGCCATGCTTAAAAAATCAGCATGTGGACCACCATAAGGCCGCGAAACGCGGCCAAACCAGGGACTTAGGTCCCTGTTTTGGCGAGCGTATACCCGTCGCGTCGAGACCTTCCAGATATGATTGGATTCGAGTATTTTCGTTCGGATATTCGTCTGACATGTGCAAGGGTCTAGGTTCAATATATCTTCTAGTAGCTCCCTTACATGGCCTCCAAGAAATCCTGCTTTAATATCCAAAAAGGGTTTAATTAAGCTCTTATTACCTTTTTGCACTTAGACTCTTGATTATCTACGAAGTAGACTTAAACACAATTAGGAGTGATATTTTATTCATAAATTGGTAGGGAAATGTAATATAATAATGCAGAACTGTAGACTAATCAGAACACGACTCTCGCTTGGTGAGGCTAGCAGGGGTCCATGGCTCATCAAATCCATAAGGACTGTTAAGTGCCATAGCTCTGAAAGATACCTTCAAGAACCTACTGTAACCAAATAAGTCTTGAATGTTGTTTTCTCGATGTCAACTTCAGGCGGATCACTTTTGTAAATACCCAAGCTCCGTGAAGTTAATGGAAAAGATCGTGATTATTTCGGGAATAATATAAATATATAATACTGTAGCTCTGTCTGACAGAAGCCTTAATCTCAAAAATTATTTCATACAAACGCTCCCCATGCACTGATACAGTCTGTTTGATTACATAAGTAATGGCTACCCTACTTCTTGTACTGATTACCGTGATATGTCCATACATTTAAGAATAGAATATGGAGCTAAAGAACTGACTGATATAAGATAATACAGTGTATCGAGGAATGCTATAATAAGGCGAGAGAGAATCACATCTTTCCTGTCGCTACCTAGTCTACCCATATCTTAAGTTGGTACAAAGACTACAGGAACTTGAAAGGGAAGAGATAATCGAATACAGAAGTGATAGGGACAGGATGACAAAAGAAGGTGAACACGAACAAACTAAGATTAGTATAATAGTACGATAAAGTAGTTCTACTAAAGAAAATTTTACTAACTCAGGACATGATAAATTAAGGTTAACAGTTACGGGTGGCATCTTAAGGGTTTAGGTTCCGCATATCGGGCATCACCTCTTGTTCCCACTTTATCTGATCTATTGGCTCACTTCTTCTGTTAGGTTATACATTTGCCTATTTCTTCCACCTGTTCTAGCCCTTGGTCTTTTTTCTGCCTGATTGAAGAAATATTGCGAGGGAAGAAATAAAGTTTCTTTATCAACGCGTCCGGGGTTCCTTCCCACTGATGGTGCCAAAATGCTAGTCGAATCAGTGTAATATTTCCTTTTCTTCTGACCGGGAAATTCTTTATCAAATGTCCTCTAGCTCCACATACCAAGCGTAGTCTGTTTGCCATTCCACAGTCGCGCTTGTAGTGTCTAGGCTTCAGTACTACCCACATATCATTTATTAAGGGAGAGGTCAGAGTGGTTGCTTGGCTAATGGGGCATTCAGGGGCCTGTTTGAGTCTTCACCTTTCATCAACTGAGAAGGTCTCTTCGCCAACCTCTTCTTTATTTTTGTTGGCCCAGAGGCCTTCCACTCTAGGTTTGATGATGATTAACTTACGTAGTTATAGTTTACTAATAATCTTGTGATATTTAGTTTCAGATATTTGATCAAGATATTAGTAGGTGATTAGCTTCAACAAAGGTGTTTTGGAGCTTTCACATGGTGATTCAAGAGCTTGAGCGTCAAAGTTCACATCTAGCACTCATTGGAGTAAAGCTCGGGGAATCGCGTTTGGATCGAGTCAACTTGGAGACGGCGTTCTACAGAAAGGCTTCGGTTTGTTTAGTTAAGATTTAGTTTAGATCCATTGTAAAGATTAGATAGTGTGATATGCTCAAGTTCACAACACACACACTTGTTTTAAATTTCATGTTTATTGGTTTTGGTTTTCGGTTTAACCGATCTTTGCTTTCATGAATAGATAGAATTAAAACAAGTTTACATAGTTTAATGTATAGTAGATTTTGATCTATATATATCTATGCTTCATATACTTAGAAAAACTTATTTTGATACACTATTCATGTGTTTGGAGTTTTGTATTTAGACAAAACTTATTTTTGGATTTAATGTCAAAAGTATAGATATAATACCTTTCATGTATATTAGATTCTATCTATATACAACATGCTTCAAAGTTATTTAACATCATGGTTTTTTATATTTACATGTGTTTTGGAAACATCGAATTTCCATTTCAAAAATCCAAGTTATGGAAAATACAGAATTTGGTTTAAGGCAAATTTTCTAAGTCACAAAAATGGTTCAAAATGTTTGTAACATGATTTGATTTTTACTCAAACATGTTTGTTTTGCAAGGATATAAAATGAACTAATTTTTGTGGAATTTATGAGTTTTTATGGGATTTTATAAAAGATAAAAACCTAAGATTTTTAGTCAAATCAATCTGGCTGGCAGGCTGCGGTCGGTCGGGCCAGTCGACCGTAGTAGTGAGCAGTCGACCAGGCCGGTTGACGACGCGCACAGATCGTGCACGCAGTCTTGTTGGGGAGGCCAATCGATCAGGTCGGTCGACCACCAGAGAGCTCTGCTCTCTAGAAATGCCTCCGGTCGACCGGATAGAGAGCTCTGCTCTCTGTATCCAGCTCGGTCGATCGGGCGGTCGACCGGCCAGAGAGCCTTTTTTCCTGGTTCTGGGCACGGTCGACCGCTGGGCTCAACGGTCAAATTTTTGACCGTTGGCTGGTCGACGAGAAGGGCATTCTGGCCCTTTTCAACTGCTAACGGGCAGATTTTCAAATGGGTTATAAATGGCCCAATTGAGTTGGTTTTTGAACAAGAATTTTCAAAAGCAAAATTTTCATCTTCTCAAGTTTTTTAACACTAGTTTTCAAAAGAGTTTTTAAGCCTAAAAATTCCATCTTTATTTTGTTTTTAAGGGTTGGAAAATTTAAAGAAAAAAAAGTCTTAGGGATTATTTTTTGATCTTCATTTTATATCCATTCTAGAAGTTTTTCCCAAGAGTTTTTTTTTGTGATTTTGATTTCCAAACTCTTTATTTCTCACACTTGAGCTTATCATTCTATCCTATCTATAGAATCTTTGTTTTATGGGAAAAGAGTTGTTTGCGGTCTTTGTGATCACTAAGTTGTAAACCTTTCATTGATTGTAATATCCCTCTAGTGAGATGTGATTGAGTTGAATCCCTCAAGTGTGAGGTGATAGTGGAAGTGGTATTTGGCTCCCTCTAGTGAGAGGTGGAGATTATCTTGGAATCCCTCAAGTGTGAACTGATTGTTGTTTGGGAAAGTACACCTAGAGGGGTGTGAATAGATGTACTGCTAATCTACTGAACTAAATGCGGAAATTAAAACTTAATTGCAACTACACTTAATGCAACCAACGAGTGTAGCCGAATTCCCGATGGAGGGCTCTGGACTAACTCCTCTTGATTCCTCTGAATAAGAGTTGAGGCGCTATATGAAGCTCTCGTGGTTAAGCATAAGTGAGGCACACACAAAAAAGCCAAGCATGTAATGAATGTATGACAATATGAATGATGCAAGGCATAATATAAAGAGAGGGAGTTAGAGGACAATGGATCAAACGCAAACACATGAATATGTTTCGAGGTTCAAGCACACAGCTCTACGTCCCCGCCTTCACACAACAGGATTTCCAATCCACTAGTCCATACAGGACTCCCACACAGGGAACCTTCACTGAGGATTTTGGGACAATACAGTAACTGGGAGTACACAACTCCTCTCTCGATTACAAACACAACCTCTCACTAGAGGCTAGGCACAAAGCCACACAAATCAACCTCACAAATGAGGGATAGGCACAAAGCCAATACAACCAATCAACCTCTCACTAGAGGGATAGGGCACAAAGCCACCACTCCACAAATCAACCTCTACACAAGAGGGATAACACAAAGTAGGAGGGTTTACAACTTAGTGATAAAAAGACCACAAACTAAATCTTTTCCACAAAAATAAAGATCCTATAGAGATGATAGAATGATAAGCTCAAGTGTGAAAAATAAAGTGTTTTTAACAAAGAAAATCACTTGGGAAACTCTCCAAAAAGATATAGAATTATTAGATCAAAAACAATTCCCAAAAGACTACTTTCTTTGAAATAACAAAACACTTTTAAAACAATGAAGATTGATCTTTTTGGTACTAAAAACTCTTTTCAAAAACTTGTATAAACACTTGGAACAACGAAAATTTGCTCTCTTAAAATTCTTGAGAAAACAGCTCTTCAAATGGGGTTTTTATAGCCAATTAACAAAACTAGCCGTTGGCTGCAATTATGGTTAGATTTGACCATCCGGCCGACCGGCCAACGGCCAAAATTTGACCGTTGCCAACCACCGGTCGACCGCCCTTACCCGAGAGTAAGGGAACTTCAGTTGGTCGACCGCCCGGTCGACCGACCAAACCCTTTGTGCACGTCTCGTGCACGTCCGGTCGACCGTTCCGGTCGACCGGCTCCTGGTTCGGTCGACCGGTCGGTCGACTGCCAGGGCCTGGCAGAAACAATTTAGGGACTGAAAAACTGGGTTTTTAATTCTCAAATAAATCCCATAAATTCTCTAAAAATTCACAAAAATAAGTTCAGTATAATACATTGATATACAAACATGTGTGAAAAATTTCAACACAAATTTTAAACTTTTTGAACCATTTTTGTGACTTACAGATTTTGCCGAAAACCAAAAACTGTATTTTCTAAAACTTAGATTTTTGAATTGAAAATTCGTTTTGTCCAAAACTCATCCAAATACAAAAACATGATACTTAAACAACTTGAAGCATGTTGTATATGGATATAATCCAATATACATATAAAGATATATATATATATATCAATGTTTTTTATATTAATCCGAAAATATGCTTTGTTAAAACACAAAAGTCCAAACACATGAATAGGTATATCAAAATAAGTTTGTCTAAGATATGAAGCATACATGTATATAGAACAAATCTAATATACATTAAACCATGTAAACTTGTATTGATACTATCTATTCATGTAAACCAAGATCGGTTAAACCAAAAACAGAAAACCAAAACATGAAACGTGTATGTGTTGTGAACTTGAGCATATCACACTATCTAGTCTTTAACAATGGATCTAAAACATAATCTAAACTATGTACCGAAGTCTTCTTGACGAACTCCGTCTTCAAGCCGACTCGATCGAAACCGTAATCCACCGAGCTTGACTCCAACGAGTGCTAGATATGACTTTGTCGCTTGGGCTCTTGAATCACCATGTGAGAAGCTCCAAAACTCTTTGTTGAAGCTAATCACCTACTAATATCTTGGTTAAGTATCTGAAACTAAACATCACAAGAATATTAGTAAACATAACTACATGAGTTAATCATCATCAAAACTAGAGTGGAAGGCCTCTGGGCCAACAATCTCCCCCTTTTTGATGATGACAAAACTCATGGAGTTATATATCCATGGATTAAAGTTAAGCTTCAAAGAAGCTCCCCCTTAACTCATGCATAGCAATATACAATAAATATATGCAATGTATACTAAACATGAATATGCATCAACAGGCATGAAAATAATGGAATGAACATGCTCTTGATACTAAACATGAAATAAACATGCTCTTGATACCAAACTTTTAAAAATAAATTCCTTTTCCTTTTTAAAATAAACATGTTCTTAAGCTCTTGATACCAATAAAAATTTCAATAAAAAACATTTCAATAAAAACTTAAGCTTTTGATACCAACAATCAAGGCCTCTTGATACCAATCAATAAAACAAAATTCTTAGTACCAATTGTAAAGATAATCACTAAACAATAAACATGCATATAAACTCATGCATATAAACTCAAATACTTCTCTCCCTTTTTGTCAATCATCAACAAAGGGGTCAAAGAAAACAATATTCTCCCCTTTTTGTCTTAAACAAAATAATATTAATAAAGGGTGAAATCAAAACAAAACTTTCTTGATACCAATTAAAAGAAAAAAATATATCAATTTAGTGCATCATGATATCAATGAAAAAAACATAATTGAAAGTACATAATTGAAAGTACACAATGTGGTACATAAAACAAATATATATTTAAATACTAATTGATACCAATTGTAAGTAAATACCAATTAAAAACCAATTGAAAGTAAATAAATCATTTTAAACAATTCAACCAAAATTTTGATATCAATAAAACATACCAGTTTTAAATAAGCTTGTAGATAATCTTGATACCAATTTGTAAAGATTAGTACCAATGAAAGTAATTTTTCATTAAAACATATGATATCAAAAATAATAATCAATATCCTTTTTCAATCATTTTTAACATAAAGTGTGGGAGTAGAAAAACCAACTGAAAGGTGAAATATAAATTTTTCTCCCCCTTTATGAAGTACCAAATAAAACGATGCATAAGCTTGTATCAAATACCAATTGAAACATAGTCAATTGAAATAAAATATCATTAAAGAAATCAAGCTTAGCATAACCAAAATTTTGCTCAAAGATATAGAGATATAGTAAGCACAAATAAAACATAAATATGAGTATACAAAAAGAATGTCAATAGTGATACCAATTGAAAGGATCCAATGATGCCAATTGAAAAAACAATAAGATTAAGTGTATAACTCATATTATCTTCCACCCATTTATACACATGTTTAAAAGGATTTTCAATAAGAAGCATACAAGACATGGTTGCCCAACAAACCGCCCTTCAATGGAAAGGGTTTTCAAAAATAGGTTTGAAAATGGTTTAGCATAATTGAAAACTCTTCCAAAATGAAGAATATGAACTAGTTATAAGAAAAATTTGGAAACTAGTATGAAATCCTTCAAGAAAGGAATAAAACAAAAACATATTTCATGAAACATATGTAAATCACATAATCACAAAACACTCAAAATCTATATTAGCACAAATTGTACTCATGAAAACTAAAACATGAGAAAATATCTAATATGAGTGTACAAGTATAATGTGAAATACGAAGTCATGAATATAGGCAATCGAATTCAAAACACAATTCCTTAAAAACATCAAAACTAGAATTCCTTCAAGGTATATGCATGTCATGTACAAACTACCGTATACATACATATCCAAATATAAACGAGTCCACAAAAGTATGTGCGTGAAGGCAAGTGGCTCAAGGATGTATATGTATAGCTAATAGTTTGACATAATAGACATATACATGAAGTTAAAAACACAAACATGAAAAACATGTAGAATATGGGAATACAAGTCAAATGCATGTATCATCAAAACTAGGCTATATTAGTACATCTAATAAGTATAAATGAGCGTTTAAGCACAAACTGTAATAATCTATTTGTGGCTCACTAGTTGTACAAGTATGTACCTAAGTTTTAATGAAAATAAACATCTAAACATATATTCAAATCATGAAGTATAGAAATCAAAACAAACAACTCATAAACATACATATGATCAATATATATGCACATGCATTAGATCTAGGACACATTAGTTAAAAATAAAGTGAGAACACTAAATATAAATTCATATAAAACATGGGTGTCTCAAATAACTAAACATGTATATCGCTAATCTAATAAACATGGCATATGATATAATGAACATATAAACATGACATGCTAGAAATCAATAATAAGATAAGCATGTAAACATAAATGGGAGTAAGGTATTGTTACCAAAACCTATGAGGGCAACTTTTCATATCTCCAAAACAAGGTGGTCCTCCCACCAAACTCCCCTTGAAAGTGATGCATCCAAATTTTCCTCTTTAAGCTCAGAACGTATCCACCTCAAGGTACCGTCACTCTCACATCATGCGAGAACCCACACCTACATCAAATACAATGGGGTGGTCTTTGGTACCCAAACTCTTTTGGGTCCATGGGGTTTAGCACCTTTCCTAACCCAAACAAACTTATTTACTAAATTAGAATCATTTATACGATCATAACAAAATTTAGCAAGGTGGCCCTTACGTCCACAATGTGTATATGTGTACACATTAGCATACAACGTGTTATGGGTGTGTACGTGAGGAGCATGTGTATACCATGATTTATGTGCATGCCAAGATGGAACTTATTTTTTTCGAAACAATGAATCCAAACGTGTATGGTTCAAGACACATTAGCTCAAAGTGGAGCCCAAACAATCCATATACTTCTTAAGCATAGATATATCATTTTCAATGTTGGAAGAAATGGAGCATGCAATATGTGAGTTAGATGGTGAGGCTACACTAGCATGGCAAACATGTGTATCTAAATCATTTTTCAAAGAAACATTTTTCTTTAAAACAATTTCCAATTCCTTTGTAATAGAAGCAATTTTTATTTTCAAGGAATCATTCTCTTTTAAACAAAATCAACTTTTGAAGACAAGTTTTCATTTTTCTTCAAAATTATTGCACAATCATTTTTATTTTTCAAGAATTCATTTTCTTTTAGGGCAAGGTCTAGTTGAGATTTAAGTGAGTCACGTTCACTAGAAATCTCTTCCTTTTCTTGCAAAACAATCTCAAGTCTAGAAGATAAATCTTTATTTTCTTCTTTTAAACCAAGACTTTCCTTTTTCAAAAGTTTGTAGTTTGAAATCAAAATTTCACAATTTTTAGCAAGTTCATCATTCATGTCTCGTGCCTCTAAGCACTCATTGCAATAGGAACAAGTACTAGCATCTAATTGAGTGTCCGAGTGCACCTCAAGGGAGTCATTCCCTTAGACCATGAAGCAACGTTCATCAGACTCGTCTATTCTAGATCTCCTCATCTTATCGATAATCTTTAGTAGCTCGGGAGAAGTCAAAATGCTCCATACTGCAAAAGCCGAATCATAGTGAGAAAACACATGTAAATAATCTTTATGAAGAGATGCTCTAAGTGCCTTCAGGGCTATTGCATTGGCCTCTATATGCTTGCTATCTTTACGGCAGGATTCCTTAGTAATGGTAAGGTAAACATGCAAGCCTAGGACTTTTAAATGACAACTCATAAGAAACTTCCATATATCAAGTCTAGAGATATCAAACTTGGTAGGGCTATCCATGAGTGCAAACTATATGTGTGCAAATGCAAATGTAGATTAGCAAAATCAAGATCACACTCCTAGGTGGTTAAACCAAATATCAGGAGTGTAGGCTCTAATACCAATTGAAAGTACACCTAGAGGGGGTGAATAGATGTACTGCTAATCTAATGAACTAAATGCGGAAAATAAAACTTAATTGCAACTGCACTTAATGCAACCAACGAGTGTAGCTGAATTACCGGTGAAGGGCTCTGGACTAACTCCTCTTGATTCCTCTGAATAAGAGTTAAAGTGCTATATGAAGCTCTCGTGGTTAAGCACAAGTGAGGCACACACAAACAAGCCAAGCATATAATGAATGTATGATAATATGAATGATGCAAGGCACAATATAAAGAGAGAGAGAGTTAGAGAGACAATGGATCAAATGCAAACACACAAATATGTTTCGAGGTTCGAGCACACAGCTCTACGTCCCCGCCTTCACACAGAATGATTTCCAATCCACTAGTCCACACAGAACTCCCACACAGGGAACCTCCACTGAGGATTTTGGGGCAATACAATAACCGAGAGTACACAACTCCTCTCTCGATTACAAACACAACCCCTCACTAGAGGCTAGGCACAAAGCACACAAATCAACCTCACAAATGAGGGATAGGCACAAAGCCAATACAACCAATCAACCTCTCACTAGAGGGATAGGGCACAAAGCCACCACTCCACAAATCAACCTCTACACAAGAGGAATAACACAAAGTAGGAGGGTTTATAACTTAGTGATCAAAAGACCACAAACCAAATCTTTTCCACAAAAACAAAGATCCTATAGAGAGGATAGAATGATAAGCTCAAGTGTGGAAAACAAAGAAAATCACTTGGGAAACTCTCCAAAAGATATAGAATTATTAGATCAAAAACAATTCCCAAAAGACTACTTTCTTTGAAATAACAAAACACTTTTAAAACAATGAAGATTGATCTTTATGGCACTAAAAACTCTTTCAAAAACTTGTATAAACACTTAGAACAATGAAAATTTTCTCTCTTAAAATTCTTGAGAAAACAGCTTTTCAAATGGGGTTTTTATAGCCATTTAACAAAACCAGCCATTGGCTGCAATTATGGTCAGATTTGACCATCCGGTCGACCGGCCAACGGTCAAAATTTGACCGTTGCCAACCGCCGGTCGACCGCCCGATCGACCACCCTTACCCGAGAGTAAGGGGACTTCAGTCGGTAGACCGCCCGGTCGACCGGTCAAACCCAATGGCCTTTGTGCACGTCTCGTGCACGTCCAGTCGACCGTTCTGGTCAACCGGCTCCTGGTCCGGTCGACCGGTCGGTCGACCGCCAGGGCCTGGCAGAAACAATTTAGGGACTAAAAAACTGGGTTTTTAATTCTCAAATAAATCCCATAAATTCTCTAAAAATCCAAAAAAATAAGTTCAGTATAATACATTGATATACAAACATGCGTGAAAAATTTCAACACAAATTTCAAATTTTTTGAACCATTCTTGTGCCTTACAAATTTTGCCGAAAATCAAAAACTGTATTTTCTAAAACTTAAATTTTTGAATTGAAAATTTGTTTTGTCCAAAGCTCATCCAAATACAAAACATGATACTTAAACAACTTAAAGCATGTTGTATATGGATATAATCCAATATAAATATAAAGATATATATATATATATATATCAAGATATATATATATATATATATATATATATATATATATAATATATATATATATATATATATATATATATATATATATATATATATATCAATGTTTTTGATATTAAATCCGAAAATATGTTTTGTTAAAACACAAAACTCCAAACACATGAATAGGCATATCAAAATAAGTTTGTCTAAGATATGAAGCATACATGTATATAGAACAAATCTAATATACATTAAACCATGTAAACTTGTATTGATACTATCTATTGATGTAAACCAAGATCGGTTAAACCAAAAACCGAAAACCAAAACATGAAATGTGTGTGTGTTGTGAACTTGAGCATATCACACTATCTAGTCTTTAATAATGGATTTAAAACATAATCTAAACTATGTACCGAAGTCTTCTTGACGAACTCCGTCTTCAAGCCGACTCGATCGAAACCGTGATCCACCGAGCTTGACTCCAACGAGTGCTAGATATGACATTGTCGCTCGGGCTCTTGAATCACCATGTGAGAAATTCCAAAACTCCTTTGTTGAAGCTAATCACCTACTAATTTCTTGGTTAAGTATCTGAAACTAAACATTATAAGAATATTAGTAAACATAACTACATGAGTTAATCATCATCAAAACTAGAGTGGAAGGCCTCTGGGCCAACAGTTTGAGTGGCCTTGTGCCTATCCCTCTAAGTGTAGAGGTGATTTGTTTTGTGCCTTACCTCTAAGTGTAGAGGTTGTATTTGTTGGAGAGGGGAGTTGTGTACTCCCAATTGTATTTGCCCCATATCCTCAGTGGAGGTTCCGTGTGTGGGAAGTCCTGTGTGGACGAGTTAGTGGAAATCCTTCTGTGTGAAGGTCGGGACGTAGAACTGTGTGCTCGAACCTCGAAACATATCTTGGTGTTTGCATTTGATCTACTTTCTCTAACTCTCTCTTACATTTGTGCATTAATTCATATTATCATATCATATACATGCTTTTGTTGTTTGTGTGTGCCCATACTTGTGGATAACCAAGAGAGCTTTACATAGCACCTCAACTCTTATTCAGAGGAATTCAGAGGAGATAGTCCAGAGCCCTTCACTGGAAATTCGGCTACACTCGCTGGTTACACTAAGTGTGTTGCATTAAGTTTTTAATTCCACATTATTGATCATTAGATTAGCCATACACTTATTCACCCCCCTCTAGGTGTATTTTCAATTGGTATTAGAGTCTACGCTCCTAATATTAGGTTTAACCACCTTAGAGTGTGATCTTGGTTTTGCTAATCTATAGTTATATTTGCACACATATTGTTTGCACTCATGGACTTCATGACTACACATATGTTTGATACTTCTAACATTGTTGTTTGGAAGGCTAGGATGTCCATGTACCTAAAAACCCTAGGCTTGCTTGTTTTCCTTGCCGCTACCAAGAAATCCTATCTTGGTAATAGCAAGCATATAGAGGCCAATGCACAAGCCCTTGAGACACTTAGATGCATGCTTAACAAAGAATATCTTTCTATAGTTTTTAACTGTGATTCCGCCTTTGTAGTGTGGAACACGTTGACCTCCTCCAAGCTTCAACCCCAACTATTGTGGAGGATGAATCTAGTGGAGAATCCGAGCAACATTGCTACATGGTCCAAGGGAATGACTCCCTTGAAGTATACTCGAAAACTCAATTAGATGATGATGATGTTAGTTCTTCTAGTAATGATTATATTGATGCCAATGCTTTGAATAAAAAACTTTCAATTGTTTGTGAAAAATTGTTTCAAAATATGATCTTTGGTTCGGCCGACCGCACGGTCGACCGACATGGCCTGTCAGCCAGTGTCCTGGGTCAGAAAATAGGATGAAAAAATATTCTAATAAATCCATAAAAACTTGTAAAAATACACAAAATAGTTTTCTCATTTTATATTGAAATATAAAAATGTGATAAAAATTTCATTACAAATAACAAACCTTTTCAAACATTTTTGTGTCTTATCATTTTTACCAAAAGCCAAAACTTGTATTTTCTAAAACTTGAATTTTTGAATAGAAAATACATTTGTCCAAAACTCATCCAAATACAAAAACATGATATTAAACAACATTTAGGAATGATGTATATGGATATAATCCTATATACATGAAACATATATATATCGATGTTTTTGACATTAATTCCAAAATATGTTTTGTTAAAAATACCAAAACATAAAACACATGAATAAGTTAGTCAAAACAAAGTTTGTCTAGGAAATTAAGCATGCATGTATATAGAACAAATCTAATATATATTAAACTATGTAAACTTGTTTTGAATCTATCTATTCATGCAAAGCAAGATCGGTTAAACCTAAACCGAAAAATCGAAAACCAATATTCAAAACATGAAACGTGTGTGTTGTGAACTTGAGCATATCATACTATTCTAATCTTTACAATTTGGATCTAAACACAAAACTAAACTATGTACCGAAGTCTTCTTGTAGAGCGCAATATCCAAGCCGACTCGATCCAAAACTCTTTGATCCACCGAGCAAGTGCTATATATGATCTTTAACGCTCGGGCTCTAGAATCAACATGTGAAAGCTTCCAAATCATCTTGTTGAAGCTAATCACCTACTAATAGCTTGATTAATAATCTGAAACTAAAATCACAAGATTATTAGTACACATAACTACATGAGTTAATCATCATCAAAATTACAGTGGAAGGCCTTTGGGCCAACAATCTCCCCCTTTTTGATGATGACAAAACTCATGGAGTTATATATGCATGGATTAAAGTTAAGCTTCAAAGAAGCTCCCCCTTAACTCATACATAACCAAATAAACATAATGAATATACAATGAAGGCTCTTAAACATGAATGCATAGAAATGCTTAAACAATAAATGGGTTCTAATATACCAATGAAAAGTTTAAAAACAAAACATGCTCTAGAAACCAATTAAAATTAAACTAAATTAAACTTAATATATGCAAAACATAAACATGCATATATAAACCAATCAAACTCAAAATCTTTCTCCCCCTTTTTGTCAATCATCAACAAAGGGATAAAAACCAAAACAAAACAAAATCTTCTCACCCTTTTTAATACAAAGAATTAATCATCAATAAAGGGTAAAAGCAAAACTAAATCAAATAAAATTTTCTCCCTTTAATTGTTCGAAATAATGAATCAATAAGGGGTTAATAAAAAATAATATTTCCCCCCTTTTTGTCTAAAACAAAAACAAAACCAAATAGGGGTGACAATCAATTAAGGTACCAATTGAAAATATGTCAAAGAATAGCATCTTGATACCAATTGAAAGGAAACAAACAAACAAAAAAAAATATTGATACCAATTTTAAGAAAAACACATGAAAATCTTGATATCAATTGAAATTTAAACATAATAAATTTTGAATGTCTAAACAAAAATTTTGATACCAATTGTAAATGTTTTTCATTTTGAACATATGATACCAAATATAAATTTTCAATCATAAAGTATGGGAGTACAAATACCATTGAAAGATAAAATCAAATTTTCTCTCCCTTTATGAAATACAAACTAAAACAATGCGTAGGCTTGATACCATTTAAAAGTAATCAATTGAAAATTGAACCAATTGAAAAGCAATTGAAAACTAATCAATTGAAAAAAAATGAAGCTCAAGCTTAGCATAAACAAGATTTTGTGCTTAAATATATAGGGATATAATAAGCACAAATAAAACATATGTATGTATGAAAAATAGATACCAATAGAAATTGATATTCTTGGAATTAAAAGCATACATACATACAAACATATATGAGTATACAAGAAAGGTTAAATTGATACCAATTGAAAGAATTCAATGATACCAATTGAAACAACAATATGATCAAGTGTATATCTCATATTATCTACCTCCGAATTATGGTTCAAGTTTTAAATGATTTTCATTTTAAAGCATTCATGAACATGATCTCCCATCCAACCTCCCATTGAAGGTAGGGGTTTTCAAAAATAGGTTTGAAAATAGAGTACGTTTGAAAATCTCTACCAAAGTGAAGAATACGAACTAGTTAAAGGGAAAAATTTTTAAACTAGTATGAAATCCTTCAAGTAAGGAATAAAACAAAATTATTTTTCATGAAACACATGTAAATCACATGATCACTAAACACTCAAAATACATAAAGCCCATATCATAGTCTCATGAAAACAAATCATGAGTAAACTAATAAAGTGAGTGTACAAGTATAATGTGACACATATCAACATGAAAATATTTAATTTAGCTCATATGAAATTCCTTAAAACATGAAAATATGAAAAACTAGATTTTCATTACCAATTGAATTTACCTAAAAACATGAAAATCATAAAAACGATTTAAACTTCAGGCATATGTATGTCATGTACAAACTAAAGTATACATACATATCCTAAACATAATGAGTCCACAAAAGTATATGCATGAAGGCACGTGGCTCAAGGATGTACATGTATAATCAATAGTTTGGACAAGATAGACATATACATGAAGTTAAAACACATGATCATAGAAACATATTCAAAATGAGGAATACAAGTTAGAATGCATGAATCATCAAAACTAGACTATACTAGCACATCTAATGGATACAAATAGGCATTCAAGTACAAACATAAAAGGATTTATTTGTGGCCCATTCTATGTACAAGTATAAATCCTAGTTTTCATGAAAACTAACATCTAAACATATATCCAAAATGTGAGGCATAAAACTAGACATAAATCAACACGATAATCATAAAAATGATCATGAAATGATCATGAAGAAAATTCACATGCTATTAGAATCATGATATACATAATAGCCAAACAATAGTGAGAACGCAACAAATGGGTCCATCTAAACATGGGTGATCTCAAAAGCTATACATGTATGTCAAAGGTCTAATAGACATGGCATTAAACATACTAAACAAAACATTATTCAACAAAACAAAAATCATAAACATCCACATGATCATTATATATATATGCATGTGCATTAGATCTAGGGCATACATATTAGTTTAAACAAGGTGAGAACACTAAATATAGATCCATATAAAACATGAGTGTCTCAAGTAACTAAACATGTATAACACTAATCTAATGAACATGGCATAAGCATAATGAACACTAAAACATGTCACGCTATGAATGAAAGCATGTAAATGAAAATGGGAGTTAGAGAGTGATACCAAACCGGTGAAGGTGCATCTCTAGTTCTCCAAACCACGGTGGTCCTCCCACCAAATCCCTTGAGAGTGAAGCATCCAAATGGTTCTCTTTTAAGCTTAGAACGCATCCTCCTCAGGCACCAATACTCTCACGTGATGCGAGAGCTCCCACCTATATCAAAAGTCAAGGAGGTGGTTTTTGGTACCCATTTTCTTTTGGGTCCATAGGGGTTAGTTTCTTTTCTAACCCAAACAAGATTACATGCTAAATTTTCATTATGGAAACGATCATAGCAAAATCTAGCAAGATGGCCTTTTCGACCACAATGTGTACATGTGTACACATGAGCATACATGTTATGGTTGTCTCCGAGATGAGCATGTGTATGCCGTGATGGGTGTACATGTAAAGATGAAACTTGTTTCTTGCGAATCAAGGTATCCAAGCGTGTATGAATCAAGGTACATTGGCTCAAAGTGGAGCCCAAACATTCAACACTTTTTTTCAAAACATCTATATCTTTTTCAATACTTGAAGATAAATTGGAGCATGCAATAGGTGTGCTAGAAGAAGAAGCTACACTAGCATGGCACACATGAGAATCAATATCAATTTTCAAAGATTCATTTTTCTTTAAAACTAAATCCAATTCTTTTGTAGTAAAATAAATTTCATTTTTCAAAACAATGTTATCTTTTAAAACAAAATCCAATTTTGAAGATAAAACCTCATTGTTTTTCACAACTTCATCACAATCATTTTTGCCTTTTAAAACATCAATCTCATTAAGGGTAAGGTCTAGTTGAGATCTTAGTGAGTCACGTTCACTAGTAATCTCTTCCTTCTCTTGCAAAACCAATTCAAAATTAGAGCACAAATCCTTTAATTCATTTTCAAAACAAGATTATCCTCTTTCAAAAGTTTGTATTTTTCCAAGAAATTTTCAAGCTTTGTGGCAAGTTCCATATTTAAAGTTTGAGCTTCTAAACAACCATAGCAATAGGAACTAGAGCTATTATCTAGTTGAGTATCTGATTGTTCCTCAAGGGAGTTTTTCCTTGGACCATGAGGCAATGCTCGTCGGACTCATCTCTCCTAGATCTTCTCAACTTGTTGACAATCCTTGGTAGCTCAGGAGAAGTCAATATGCTCCAAACTGCAAAAGCCGAATCAAAATGAGCAAACACGGGTAAAAGAAATTCATTAAAGATGCTCTAAGTGTTTGAAGTACTAATGCATTTGCCTTTTTATGCTTGCTATTATTTAGGTGAGATTCTTGAGTGGAGGCTTGATAAACTAGATGTCCTAGGCTTTTCAAATGACTAGTCATCTTGGCTATCCAAAAATCATGTCTAGTAAAGTCAAACATAGGAGGGCTAGCCATGAGTGCAAACTAAATGTGTGCAAATGAAAATGCAAATAAAGATTAGCAAACCAAGATCTCACTCCTAGGTGGTTAAACCTAAATATCAGGAGCGGAGGCTCTGATACCAATTGAAAAATCACCTAGAGGGGGGTGAATAGGTGATTATGCTAATCTATTGAACTTAATGCGGAATTTAAAAATTAATTGCAATAAACAAGAGATGCACCTCAAACAAGCCAAGCAATTATGAATGAACAATATGAATTGATGCAAGGCACAAAGTAAAGAGAGAGAGAGTAAGAGCCAAGGGATCAAGTGCAAACAACAAGATATGTTTCGAGGCTCGAGCACCCAGTTCTACATCCCCGCCTTCACCCAGAAGGATTTTAAGTCCAATAGCTTGTCCACAAAGGACTCCCACAAAGGGAACCTCCACTGAGGATTTGGGGCAATCACAATTACAAGGAGTACCCAACTCCTCTCCTTACAAACACAACCTCCTCCTTGAGGTACAACTCCAAGCTAACAACAATCACCTCACAACTTGAGGGATTAGCACAAACCAATACAAGGATCACCTCACAACTTGAGGGATACAACCCAAAGGCACAAAGCCAAGAAAAAATTGGGTTTACAACTTGGTGGTCAAAACAACAACCACAAACAATCTCTTTCTCCCACACAAAGATCCTACAGAATAAGAAAGTAGATGTAGCTCAAGTGTGGAGAAAACCAACGGAATGGAAATCAAAATCACAAAGAAAATCCTCGGGAAAAACTGAAACTAAGATATAGAAGTTGAATCAAAACTCTTTTCCCAAAAACCCTTTTCTTTGATATTCCAAACCCTAGCAAAAACACCAAATAGATTCTTCAATTTAAGTCCAAAAACTTCTTTTGATTGCTGTGAAAACACCAGAGAGTAAGAAAAATTCGCACAAAAAATCTTTTGTAAAACGGGCCATTGATGGGGTATTTATAGCCCCCAGAAAAATATAGCCGTTGGTAGCAGATCCTGCCAAAAATGACCTACCGGTTGACCGCTCGGTCGACCGTCCAACGGTCACATTTTGACCGTTGGCAACTGACGGTTGACCGCCCGGTCGACCGAAAAGAACAAAGAGCACTGCTCTCTGGTCCGGTCGGCCGGCCGGCCGACCGTCCCACTGTACTGCCAGACATGCACAGCTCTGTGCACGTCAGTCGACCTCTGGGTCGACCGGCCATTGGTTCGGCCGACCGCACGGTCGACCGACATGGCCGTCAGCCAGTGTCCTGGGTCAGAAAATAGGATGAAAAAATATTCTAATAAATCCATAAAAACTTGTAAAAATACACAAAAATAGTTTTCTCATTTTATATTGAAATATAAACATGTGATAAAAATTTCATCACAAATAACAAACATTTTCAAACATTTTTGTGTCTTATCATTTTTACCAAAATCCAAAACTTGTATTTTCTAAAACTTGGATTTTTGAATAGAAAATACATTTTGTCCAAAACTCATCCAAATACAAAAACATGATATTAAACAACATTTAGGCATGATGTATATGGATATAATCCTATATACATGAAACATATATATATCCATGTTTTTGACATTAATTCCAAAATATGTTTTCTTAAAAATACCAAAACGTAAAACACATGAATAAGTGAGTCAAAACTAAGTTTGTCTAGGAAATTAAGCATGCATGTATATAGAACAAATCTAATATACATTAAACCATGTAAACTTGTTTTGAAACTATCTATTCATGCAAAGCAATATCGGTTAAACCTAAAACCGAAAAACCGAAAACCAATATTCAAAACATGAAACGTGTGTGTTGTGAACTTGAGCATATCATACTATTCTAATCTTTACAATTTGGATATAAACACAAAACTAAACTATGTACCGAAGTCATCTTGTAGAGCGCAATTTCCAAGCCGACTCGATCCAAAACTCTTTGATCTACCGAGTAAGTGCTATATATGATCTTTGACGCTCGGGCTCTAGAATCAACATGTGAAAGCTTCCAAATCATCTTGTTGAAGCTAATCACCTACTAATAACTTGATTAATGATCTGAAACTAAAATCACAAGATTATTAGTACACATAACTACATGAGTTAATCATCATCAAAACTAGAGTGGAAGGCCTTTGGGCCAACACATGAGTGGGGAGGTATTTTTTGGGCTAAGGGAGGGTAATGACTTCCCCCACCTTATGTTGTCTTGGGTTTTGCCCTTAAGTTTCATTTGTACAAGTGTGCAATATAGATAAGAATGAACACAAAAAAGTGAGTAAATCACTAAAGTGTTTGTCCTATGCGATATGCAATGCCATATGTACACCTCCTATCAATATCACAACAACACAAGAATAAAATATAGTATATTGGAATGAAAATTGACACATGCCTAGACGCAAATGTCTAAACAGTTTTAAAGCATCCAATTTTCGTATTTTAATTCTTAAAATTATTTACAGTGTACAAGTAATATAAAAAAAATAGCAGCAGAGTATATGAATGTACAAGAATTATCCAACCACACAAAAGCAAGTGTGGACTTCTGCAATGCTAAAAAATTTGACCTGCACAAAGAAGAAAAGTTAAAAAAAATGTGAAATCAAACCATTCCCATCCTCGGCAACGACACCAAAATTTGATCGCGGGAAAATCATGCACAAAATATGTCATTTTGAAATCAAGAGTTAAAGTGTGTGTGCTTTAGCTTCCGTGATACTTCCGTTATAGCATAGAGGCTAAAACGAGTCGAATCTACAAGGATAGGAGGCGATAGAAGGTTACACGGCATGTTCACGTGTGTGTTAACAAATCTTCAAAGTTTTAAGGAATCAAAAGAAAAGAAAACAAAGAATGAAAAGAGAAGTATGATGAAACACAAAGAAGTGGGAAACATAGAAAAGAATATATTTGTGATTTTGTTTTTATATCTAAAATAAAGTGAAAAAGAAAGAAAACTCATGGCTACTAACTACTAATGACTCCACTAACATGCTAACCTCTTAGTGATAGTTGCCTCACTTGTATCATTGGCCATCACTAGTCCTTGGTTCAAGAGCTTTACAAACCATGACCCATATGTAACTTATCACATTCCAACTTAACAAAACAAGTGCAAGCTACACTTAAACCATCAAAACTAAAAGTAAGCATGGAGTAAAGTAATGTTAGGTTTGTTGGCTCAAAGGCCTTTCACTTTAGTTTAACATAGGAGGGCTAGCCATGAGTGCAAACTAAATGTGTGTAAATGAAAATGCAAATGAAGATTAGAAAACCAAGATCTCACTCCTAGGTGGTTAAACCTAAATATCAGGAGCGGAGGCTCTGATACCAATTGAAAAATCACCTAGAGGGGGGTGAATAGGTGATTATGCTAATCTAATGAACTTAATGCGTTATTTAAAACTAATTGCAATAAACAAGAGATGCACACTCAAACAAGCCAAGCAATTATGAATGAACAATATGAATTGATGCAAGGCACAAAGTAAAGAGAGAGAGAGAGTAAGAGCCAAGGGATCAAGCGCAAACAACAAGATATGTTTCGAGGTTCGAGCACCCAGTTCTACATCCCCGCCTTCACCCAGAAGGATTTTAAGTCCACTAGCTTGTCCACAAAGGACTCCCACAAAGGGAACCTCCACTGAGGATTTGGGGCAATCACAATTACAAGGAGTACCCAACTTCTCTCCTTGCAAACAAAACCTCCTCCTTGAGGCACAACTCCAAGCCAACATCAATCACCTCACAACTTGAGGGATTAGCACAAACCAATACAAGGATCACCTCACAACTTGAGGGATACAACCCAAAGGCACAAAGCCAAGAAAAGATTGGGTTTACAACTTGGTGGTCTAAACAACAACTACAAACAATCTCTTTCTCCCACACAAAGATCCTATAGAATAAGAAAGTAGATGTAGCTCAAGTGTGGAGAAAACCAATGGAATGGAAATCAAAATCACAAAGAAAATCCTCGAGAAAAACTGAAACTAAGATATAGAAGTTGAATCAAAACTCTTTTCCCAAAAACCTTTTTCTTTCATATTCCAAACCCTAGCAAAAACACCAAATAGATTGTTCAATTTAAGTCCAAAAACTTCTTTTGATTGCTGTGAAAACACCAGAGAGTAAGGAAAAATTCGCACAAAAAATCTTTTGTAAAACTGGCCATTGATGGGGTATTTATAGCCCCCAGAAAAAATATAGCCGTTGGCAGCAGATCCTGCCAAAAATGACCTACCAGTCGACCGCTCGGTCGACCGTCCAACGGTCACATTTTGACCGTTGGCAACTGACGGTCGACCGCCCGGTCGACCGAAAAGAACAGAGAGCACTGCTCTCTGGTCCGGTCGGCCGGCCGGCCGACCGTCCCACTGTGCTGCCAGACGTACACAGCTCTGTGCACGTCAGTCGACCTCTGGGTCAACCGGCCATTGGTTCGGCCGACCGCACGGTCGACCGACATGGCCTGTCAGCCAGTGTCCTGGGTCGGAAAACAGGATGAAAAAATATTCTAATAAATCCATAAAAACTTGTAAAAATACACAAAAAAAGTTTTCTCATTTTATATTGAAATATAAACATGTGATAAAAATTTCATCACAAATAACAAACATTTTCAAACATTTTTGTGTCTTATCATTTTTACCAAAATCCAAAACTTGTATTTTCTAAAACTTGGATTTTTGAATAGAAAATACATTTTGTCCAAAACTCATCCAAATACAAAAACATGATATTAAACAACATTTAGGCATGATGTATATGGATATAATCCTATATACATGAAACATATATATATCCATGTTTTTGACATTAATTCCAAAATATGTTTTGTTAAAAATACCAAAATATAAAACACATGAATAAGTGAGTCAAAACTAAGTTTGTCTAGGAAATTAAGCATGCATGTATATAGAACAAATCTAATATACATTAAACCATGTAAACTTGTTTTGAATCTATCTATTCATGCAAAGCAAGATCGGTTAAACCTAAAACCGAAAAACCAAAAGCCAATATTCAAAACATGAAACGTGTGTGTTGTGAACTTGAGCATATCATACTATTCTAATCTTTACAATTTGGATCTAAACACAAAACTAAACTACGTACCGAAGTCTTCTTGTAGAGCGCAATTTCTAAGCCGACTTGATCCAAAACTCTTTGATCCACCGAGCAAGTGCTATATATGATCTTTGACACTCAGGCTCTAGAATCAACATGTGAAAGCTTCCAATTCATCTTGTTGAAGCTAATCACCTACTAATAACTTGATTAATGATCTGAAACTAAAATCACAAGATTATTAGTACACATAACTACATGAGTTAATCATCATCAAAACTAGAGTGGAAGGCCTTTGGGCCAACACATGAGTGGGGAGGTATTTTTTGGGCTAAGGGAGGGTAATGACTTCCCCACCTTATGTTGTCTTGGGTTTTGCCCTTAAGTTTCATTTGTACAAGTGTGCAATATAAATAAGAATGAACACAAAAAAGTGAGTAAATCACTAAAGTGTTTGTCCTATGCGATATGCAATACCATATGTAGAAACTTATCTCTGATATATCCCGCAGGGATGCGATTGTCTATGTTGTTGCAAACATGTAGCCATAACTTCCTGGACCAAGTAGAGATTTGTATGGGAGCTGTCAAGGCCCATACATGGAAAGAACTGGTTGAGCAAGCCAAAATAGCCGCGAAATCGGCTAAAAAGTTTGAGCCATCTACACCCAAGGGCAAATGGGTATGAATAATAAAGGGCGCGGCGAGATGGCACAATCTTTCCAAGCCAAAGGGAAAGAGACTATGTCAGTGGAGTTGTCCGGGATACTCCTCTAAAGACTAAAAAGAGCGGCATCAATCATCAGGAGTTTAAGTTTCCTCCGAAGTAATACTCCTTCAAAGATGAACAGGTGGTTACAATATTCCATCTACTCCAAAAGGGGAATAAGTTGTAGCTGCCAGAGGCTCGATGCCCTAACGAAGTGGGATGCGTAAACGATCCCAACCATTGCCTTTTCCATAGGATGGTCCATCATCCTACCAACAAATGCTTTGTCCTCAAGGACAAAATTTAGGCTTTAGTCGATGCTGGGGTTCTAACTTTAAAGTCAGAATAAAAGAAAGTCACAACAAACATGGTGACTCTCGAATTCGGCACTATACCAAAGGTCCCAGTCCCTGATGGATCTCCTCCAATCCCTAAGGCACGAATGGAGATAAATAATCCTTCAGCTAAACAGCAAGAGGCTAAAGGTCTTGTTCCCTTAACATTGAAAACTGGGAAAATCATGTGGGTGCGCCCAGACTTCGCCCAAGACAAATAGTGGAATTCAAAGAAATCTAAGTCAAAGGGGAAATCCTGCAATGTTGTCTCTATTTTGCCAGATGATGACAACATAACGACAGCTTCTCTTAGCGATTCTGAAAACGAGAGGCATACTTTCATGGCACAGGTTGATGCACTTCAACCAACGGGTACTCAGTCTGGGAAATCATACTTAAAATAGTATGAGAAAGCTATTGACGAGACACAACAGCCAACGATTTCAGTAAAAATACCCGTTCCAGCTTTATTCCTGACTTCAGGAAAAGAAAAGCAACAAGTAGCTTGGTTTGACCGCGTCTTGAAGAGACCTTCAGGCCCGAGACTTGATGTTCCTTTCCGCTTTGATATGTTGGCCCAACTGGCTAATATTCCAGCTCGTATCACCATACACGAGCTGCTTCGTCTCTCGAAAGAGACAAGAGAGGCACTCAGGGACGTGCTAGCTAATTCAGAATCATTTCTGACACATATGCCAGAAATGACTGGAGATGACAGTCAACCCTTGTGTTCTGAATGTCATCATGTACAGTCGAAAGTACCTGCTATCACTTTCACAGCCGAGGACGTGCTCCTCAAGTATAATAAACACGATCGACCCTTGTACTATACTGGATACATCAGCTCGACGTATATCGAAAAGATACAGGTTGATCTAGGGTCCGCACTCAGCATCATTCCCAAAAGGCTCCTCTACTTTCTTGGGATACCGCTTTATCAGCTATCTGTAATAACTACTATGATATACGGTTTTAATGCAGAGAGCAGTCATCCATTGGGAAAGATTCAACTCAGTTGTCGAATTAGAGACTTGAAATCAGAAGTAACGTGTTACGTCATTGACACTGACACGTCATATAACTTATTGCTTGGATGACCTTGGATCCATGCTAACTAGATCGTTCCTTCTACTCTACACTAGTGCTTCAAGTACGTAGAAGATAATGCAACGGTAAGAACAGTGTTCACTGAAAAACAACCGTTCAAAGAGGTAGAAATTTACTTTACTATGCTCTCCTATATTAGGAAGCTAATAAAGTGTCAAAAGAATCGTTGTCTGAAGATGATTATAGTGGCAATGAAGAAGATTCGGAGTCTGAAGAAGACATACTAGCTACTTATGCTTGTGAACCAATTGTAGAATATTTTAATAATCCTCATTGTAATAATCCCATTGGGGATGATGATGAATGGGTAATTAATGAGAATGTTACTTTTGATTATCCTGAGAGTATCGAATTATTTAAATCTATTGACAATAGCTCTTTACACATGCCTTTGCCTGTACTAAGCATGACAAGTACATCTGTAGTGTGTGGAGAAGGGTCTGTCTTTGTGGTCCCTCTATCCAAAAGGAGTCAATCACTGATAGTATTTGGTAGGGCCTAACTACGAAGGTCTGCAGTCACATATTCAAGTTCAGACTCAGAACCCCAGCAAATTTTCTATTATGCACGATCAACGCACCTTATGATGCGAAAAATGGGGTACAATCTACAGCATGGGAAAGGTTTAAACTTCAAAAAAAGACGACACAGTTTCCTGCGAAATTTCATGCCAAAAGTGAAGCCGGCAAATACTATGATAAAACACACAAGGGGTTGGGATATATTACACCTCCTACTCTATTTCAATCTAAAGATAATGAATCAATCCCGTCACATTCTACGTCCTCATCAGAATGGGAGTCAGATGTTAGTACAGGGATGCTTTTCAGGAATCTCTCTGTCAATATAACTTCGATCAATCAATTGGAGCATAAGGAGGCTACTGAAATGTTTGACGCAGAACCATAGGCTCAGCAACTCGATCTCCAGTGGAAAAAGTGATTCGAACAATGTGAACCGCCCACTGAGGATAGGGTGATTCAGGTTAATTTAGGTAGCCAGGTTTACCCTTAACTCATCTCTATAAGTGAGAGTTTATCATTTGCAGAATGAGAAGAATTGACAACCCTCGTATGAAAGTATATCGATGTCTTTGCATAGAATTACGAAGATATGCCGGATCTCGATCCACAAATAGTCATGCATCGGTTATATATTAAGCCTGACATCAAGCTAGTGAAATAACAACAACGACATTTTTGCCCTGACATTATGGAAGCTATTGAAGTTGAAGTCCATAAATTCATCCCCATGTGGTTTCATACGAGAAGAGCAACATCCAGATTGGCTTGCTAATATTGTCCCCGTTCTTAAAAAGAATAAAAAATCCTGGCCTGTACTGACTATCGTGATCTCAATACAACCTGCCCTAAAGACGAGCACCCATTGCCCATCACTGACGTCATGATTAACAATATATGTGGCTTTGAGAGAATGTCTTTTATGGATGGCTTCTCAAGGTACAATCAAATCAAGATGTACCGAGAAGATGAGAAGCATACTTCATTTAGGATGCCATTGGGGGATACTACTATATTGTGATGCCCTTTGGATTAAAGAACGCAAGAGCAACTATCAACGTGCGATCAGTACAATTTTCTGTAGCCACCTTCAAAAATAGTGGAATGCTATGTCGATGACATTGCTATCAAGAGTCACGATAAGAATGATCATCTTCGTGACCTAAAGACAATGTTCGATATAATACGAGCCCATCAGCTGAAAATGAACTCAACAAAGTCCTTCTTGGGGGTTTCAAGTGGCAAGTTCCTGGGATTTATTATCACATCAAAAGGAATTCATCTTGACCCAGACAAGGTCAACGCTATTCAGAACATGCATCCACCCAAGAATCTCAAAGAACTTAAGGTGTTTCTTTTGTATGGGATAAAGCCTGTCAAGAAGCTTTTGAGGATATCAAAAGATATCTCACTAAACCTCCAGTCCTAGTGGCTCTCACATCAGGAAAATCATTCCTACTTTATGTAAAAGCTATGGACTATTATCTTGGTGATCTGCTTGCTCAAAAGAATGATGACGGCCACGAACAGGCCATTTACTATTTGAGCAGTACTCTGACAGAAACTGAGTCTTGGTATAACCCTATTGAGAAGGAATGCTTAGCTCTTGTCTTTGCTATTCAAAAAATACGACATTACTTGGTCGGCCAAACAATACATGTCATTTTCAAAGTTAATCCTTTGTGTATCCTCATGACGAAATTAGGATCGCTGAATTCAAGGTTAGCTAAGTGGACCATCCTGTTGTCTCAATATGACATGCGCTTTATCCCTCAGAAGACAGTCAAAGCTTAGGTGCTTGCAGACTTTCTAGCGGCTCATCTGGTTCCAAAAAACTCAAAACTTCATGAAGATATTCTAAATGAAATTTTTATATCTAATATGATTTCAGAGGATGAAGTGTGGCAGATGTTCTTTGATGGAGCATCAAGAATAGGACCTAAAGGCAAGACAATTGCTGGTATGGGGGTTGTATTTATCTCATCACAAAATCATGTCCTTCCTCGGGCGTTTTCATTGACAGAACCATGTTCCAACAATGTGACGGAATATAATACTCTACTCATTATCTTTCAGCTCGCCAATAAAATGGGGGTACGCTACCTTGAATCTTATGGTGATTTAAAACTGATCGTCAATTAGTTTAAAGAAGAATACGACGTTCGGCACGAAGATTTGGTACCTTATTGCCATGCATTCATCAAAATGGCTAATTCATTTGATGGCTTTTACATCGGTCATGTGTCCAGATTATAAATACTAAGGCTAACACTTTGGCTGCACTAGCGACTATACTGGCCTTATCTACTGATACAATTTATCATTTCACAGTGGCCACTCGACGTCTTGTCTATCCTAAGCATAACTTGCAAACTAATGAAGTTCATGTAACCTCAATCGATTTCGAACTCAAAGATTAGAGGTTTCTCCTCATTGACTAAGCTTTGCATGACATATTACCGGACGACCCTAAGGAAGCAGCTTCTATTCGACGAAGGTCTCTCCGCTTCTACTATGATCCGATAGTAAAGACATTCTACCGTCGCTCATATGACGGTATCCTGCTCCGTGATTAGTCTCTAATTTTGCATAATTTTCATCACATTCTCATATTTATTTCATGTAAAATTTTGCTAATAAAACCTTGCTTGCTTGATCCTAGGTCCATGGTGTGCAAATGAAGAAGAAGACCTAAATCATCATTTAATTGGTGATTAAAAGCCTCCCAGGTAGCCATTGACTTTAGAGTGAAGATTTTGTCAGCCCAGGGTATCAAATCGCAAATCCAGAAGATCAAGGCATCAGAAGACAGTCTGGGTGACGCGCTTCCCGAAGCCAGGCGCGCGCGCGCCTGCTCTTTGGGCCACGTGCTTCCCACGTGGCCCCCTTTCCCCTGGTGCCTATAAATACCCCCCTGGGGTCTTCAGTTTGGGCAGATTCAGAGTTTTAGCAAGTTTTTGTAATCTTATTTTTAGGTTTGTATTTGTTGTAGTTGTTCTTCTTCTAGTTGTTGTTTTAGCCATTAGAGTGAAAGAGAGAGAGTGTGTAAGTGTTGTATTTGAAGGGGGACAAGCTAATACAAGCACTACTTCTCTTCCTTCTTTCAATTTACTTGTGCTTTCCTTTAGTTTTACTTCATTGTTGTAGTGTAAACTCCATGCTCTTTACTTCTTCCTTTTGTTGTTTCTTGTTGTAGTGTAACTTCCTTCTTCTCCACTTCTTTTCCTTTGTTGTTTCTTTTACTTTTATGGCTAACTAACTTTCTATAGCATGGCTAACTAACTACTAACCCACTAATTTCTAACTTCTTAATTGATAACCCGAATGAGTCGATTGTGTCAAACAAGCCTTGTGCAAACAAGAGCTATGGCATCTTAAGACGAGGGTTCTAACTCTAACCTCCTACAAGTGTTTACTTTCTTATATTCATACTTAAATGTTTTTTTTGATGATCTATGGGTTTTGTACTTTGCTTGTTGTTGTAAGTTAGAGACTTTTCTTTTAACTTTGTCGATACCATTAGTGCACTCGTGTCTTCCCGTATTCTCGCCTTCTAATGGATCTTGATATAGGAATGTCCGAGTTTTTACCGTGTAAAGCTAAGTTATAGGAAGAACTTTCACTCGATTTCCACGTGAATAGCTCCAACGCATAAGGGTTGTGCCTGCCTATGATCCATCGTGAGGCTACATCTTCAAGAAGTTAGGGATTAGTAGGAGCACTTAGCAGAAATTTAGCCATGCACCTTTACCATTAAGAAAAACTCACTTTTACAAACCACCAAAATATTTTCCAACAATTCTTCAAACAACTTTTTTTCACTTTTCAATTCTTTATTTGGAAACAAGAACTTTCTTTCTTTCTGAACTTTAAAGCTGTATCAAGCTTCCATCGCTCTCCCTCCTTGTGGATATGACCCGTATAGCCACTTCGCTACTACGGAAGAATCACAAGAGCAGTAACATCAACCCACACTTTCTTCTCTTATTTTAGTACATGCTTTTTGCCGATCAAATTTTGGCGCCGTTGCCGGGGAGGGAACGACTTTATTGTTCACTACTAAAGATTGTTCTTTATTTTTTTATGTAGGAGAAGTACCGAGGAATTCACTATCACGGGAAGCGAAGGAGGCGGACAAGGACATTGCGCGAGGAGTCATTTGCCCTCGGAAAAATTCGTGTAAAAGCGAGTTTTTCCAATTGAAGTACTAACAAACTCGTTTGCAGGGTTACCGAAAGCCGCTAAAAAAAATTGCTTTCTAAAGTTTTAGTTTTCTTGGATGCTTCACCTATATGCATGTGTAATAAACTAAACAGAAATCCACTTGTTGCTTAATTGAAATTTGGACTAGACCTTTGCATATAGGGCATGTGTCTATTTCAATTCATTTCAATTTCTGTTGAAGAGTGCTGGAGAAAAGGTACGTGTGCATTCATATAGAATAGGACCAACATTTTGAAGTGATTTACCGCTTTGAGTGTTATCTTGTTGTGAATAAACTATACACTTGCACAATTGACTTTAAGGGCAAAACCCAAATAAACAAGATAAGGTGGGGATATCACCACCCTTCCTTAGCCCAAAAACCATCTCCAAGTGCACTCACACTTTCCCAAGCCTTAACTAAAAGTCAATAGACGTTGGTCCTAGGGACATCTCGGACTCACTAAGAGATTAACTGAGGTTGAAAATTGTAAGAACTATACTCCTGCAAAATCGGTGTCTAAGGAAAGTGGATTGAGAGGTAAAGCCTCGAAAGCTCCGTGGTTTGGCGTAATTAGGACCGTGGCTCTGCCCGGATACCTCCCCCCGAGCTTTGCCCTTTCCTGGCTGATTAGCTTGTAGTCGAGTTCCTGCAACAACCTTCCCCGGAGAATCGACCAGTTAGGAGTCGTCTAGGTCCAGGTACCTTAGACTAAGGCTTGTGGTTATTTTTCTTTCTTTTGTTTGTTTTTAGTTCTTTTTCGATTGTTTGTTGTCTTCACGTTGGTTATGGTGTGCTGCATGCAAGAGTGGGTGAGAGATTCGTCAACTTCCAGATTAACAAGAAACACTTCTCTACACTTGCATCCAGAACCGGTGATGGCATCACTTCAGGATAGATTTTACCCGATCAGAACTTCACTTCCATCTTGCATAAAACTTCCTGAAGCAAACGGCAATAATTTTAAGTTAAAGCCCCAATTCATTAACACTCTTCCCAAATTTTATGGTTTAGAATCAGACGATGCATACTTCTTTGTTAGGGAATTTGAAGAAGCATGCCTCATGATGCGTATACCCCAGCTAGGAGACGATGCTGTTAGGTTACGTTTCATCCCTTTTTCCCTAAAGGACCTAGCTAAGAAATGGTTGTACAACTTGGCAGCAGATTCAGTCACGACCTGGGATGATTTCGTCAAGGCCTTCTTGAAGAAATTCTACCCAATTCACAAAACTGCCCTCATTAGGAAGAACATGATACAGTTTAGGCAAGAACCGAGCGAACCATTTTGGAGATACTTTGAGCGATTCAAAGATCTCCTAGCTCAGTGTCCTCATCATGGCGTGGAGAAATGGCGTCAGTGCCAGATTCTCTACGATGGTCTAGATTATCAGATGAAGACCCTGTTGGAAACGATGTGTCAGGGAGGGTTCTTGCAGAAAGATGAGAATCAGGGTTGGGATTTATTTGAGGACTTAGCTGAGAAAACCCTGCAATGGGAGCCAGCCTCAGAGAAACCTAGGAACTCATAATCTATAGCTTCAAGAGGAGGGCTCCTATCTTTAGAATCATCCATAGCTGCCAAGGCCAAGATTGCTACCCTAATGAGAAGGATAGAGGCTCTGGAAACAAAAGAGCCTGCCAGTGTCAACCAGATCAACCCACCACCAATTCACAATCCGGGTTGTTCATATTGTCAGGCACCAAACCAAGTTTTTGAAGAGCGCCCTATTTTTCATGCCCAGCAAGTGCCACTGTAACACATGAACACGGCTTACTCACGACCGCCTCACAACCCCTACTCACAGACCTACAATCCTGTCTAGAGATATCACCCCAATTTCTCCTGGGCCCAAAACAATCCTCCAAGGCCTAATTTTTCCAACAACTTTTACCATCCTACTCCTCCACCAACTTTTCCCAGTCAAGCCCTAGCTTCTTCCTCCCAAGGCTCACAAATGGAAAAGAAAATCAGTAAATTGGAGGAGAGCATAGAGGCTTTCATAAAGTCCTAAACCGCTTTTATGCAAAACCAGGAACAAACTCTGAACAGTCATTCACAGGCCATATCAAGATTGAAAATGCAGATGAGCTAGTTAGCTAGCTCCCTAAGTTAAAGACCTAAGGGTACTTTGCTTAGTCAGCCAATAATTAACCAAAAAACCTCCAATCAAGCATATGAAATTCAGGATCCATCGATTAACCAGTGCAATGCTGTTCACACACTACGATCTGGAAAAAAGGTAGACAACCAGGTCTACCAACAGAAAAGTCCAGTCTATCCTGATCCCACTCCAGCCTCCACCTCTGCTAGTTCCTCTCAATCCACTCCACAAAAATCTTACGAGGACAAAGCTGCTGAACAAGTTTATAAGCCTATAGCACCTTTTTCCAATAGGCTTAGGAACAACAATAAAAATATGCACATGGAGAAAATGCTAGAGATGTCAACCAGGTCAAATTGAATGTGCCACTTCTTGACGCTATCCAACAAGTCCCGGCTTATGCCAAATTTCTTAAGGATATGTGTACAAAGATGAGAAAGACCAATGTGCCCAAGAAAGTCTTCTTGGCCACTAATATAAGCGAAATTCTGTCTGGTTCCATTCCGGTGAAACACAAGGATCCCGGATGTCCCACCATTTCATGCACCATAGGACAGACCAAAATCAGTAGAGCGCTTCTTGACCTGGGAGCAAGTATCAACTTGCTACCTCTCTCAGTATACCAGCAACTTGGGTTGGGCGAGCTAAGCCTAACTTGAGTCACCATTCAGCTAACCGACCGATCTGTGAAGATCCCTAAGGGGAAATCACATACGTCCTCATCCGGGTCGGGGATTTCATTTACCCCATTGACTTCATTATGCTTGAGACCCAACCGTGTCCAATCTTAGGTCTCAAACTCCCGTCATTTTAGGGTGCCCATTCCTGGCTACAGCCAATGCCATAATCAACTGTAGGAACGGGTCCATGCGATTGACTTTTGGAGACATGATGAAGGAAGTCAATGTCTTCAATCTTGGAAGATAACCTAGGGATGTCAATGATCAGACATTTGAGGTCAATTCTATTGAAAACCTGACCAGTGAGCATGAGGAAAGTATGGAGATAGAAATTGAGGCAGAGTTTGATCTGGAGCTGAGGATTTTAATCTAGACCAGATCGTAGATTCAGCAGTGGATTGGGCGTCAAACCCAAGTGTACCCCATCCTAGGATTGAAAGCCCAGAGATTGCCTCCAATGAAACAACACCTTCCCTAGAGCTTAAAGCCTTGCCTGAACACCTCAAGTACGCCTACCTGGGCGGAAAGGATACCTTGCTAGTCATCATAGCATCCCATCTGACTGAGCAACAAAAGCACAGCTTAATGTCTATTCTGAAAAGACATAGGGAAGCCATTGGATGGACGATGAAGGACATCAAGGGAATAAGTCCAACCATAGTACAACACAGAATCCATTTAGTCGATGAAGCAACCCCTAGGAGGGACCCACAACGCGGGCTCAACCCTCTCATGCAAGAGGTAGTTAAGGCTGAAATTCTGAAACTATTAGATAATGGTATAATTTATCCCATTTCTGTTAGTCAATGGGTTAGCCTTGTTCATGCGGTCCCAAAGAAGGCTGGCTTTATGGTAGTAGAAAATGAGAAAAAAGAGTTGGTACAAACAAGACTGCCTACAAGGTTCGTGTTTGTATCGACTACAGGAAGTTGAATGCAGCTACCCGTAAAGACCACTTCCCGCTACCCTTCATGGACCAAATGCTTGAGCATTTAGCTGGACATAAGTACTACTGCTTTCTAGATGGGTACTCGGGATACATTCAAATCCCCATTGCTACAGAAGACCAAGAAAAGACGACGTTCACCTGCCCGTTCGGAACCTTTGCTTATCGGCGTATGCCTTTTGGATTGTACAATGCTCCTGCAACGTTCCAACGGTGCATGCTTAGTTTGTTCTCTGACATGGTGGAATGTTTTCTTGAGATTTTCATGGATAACTTCTCCATCTACGGAGATTCATTTGATCAGTGTCTTCATCACTTAGAGTTAGTGCTATAAAGATGCATTGAGAAGAACCTAACTCTAAACTGGGAAAAATGTCACTTATGGTGAGACAGGGGATTGTCTTGGGCCATGAGATTTCGAGGAGAGGCATAGAAGTGGATAAGGCTAAGGTAGAAGTAATTGCTAAGCTTTCACCACCCAAAAGCATCAAGGATATTAGATCCTTTTTAGGGCATGCTGGGTTCTACCGACGGTTCATTAAGGACTTTAGCAAAATCGCGAGGCCCTTAACCAACCTGCTCGCTAAGGACGTGCCCTTTGATTTCAACGATGAATGTTTTAAGTCATGGGGGAAGCTTAAGCAAGAACTTATCTCTACGCCTATCTGAAAATCACCTAGAGGGGGGGTGAATAGGTGATGAAGCTAATCAAAGGGCAATTTAAAAAAAATGAGCAATAAGGGTGAGATGAATGCAAATGCAATGCAACAATCTCCCAAAACAAGACTAAGAGCCGTATGCCCCTTGCGGGGTTCTGAACTCCTTCCTCCGGCTTCCTCGTAAAATGAGTTAGAGGTGCGCAATGCAACCTTGTTGTATGGGATTTTGATTGACAAGATGAAGTATGATGAAAATGGCAATAGTAATCAAAAACACAAAGTAATAGCAAGGGAAAGTAAACCAATCGCAAACACAAAGATATGTTATCGAGGTTCGAGCACCCAGCTCTACTCCCCGCCTTCCCCAGAAGGATTCTAGCTACTTCCACTATCACAAAGATCAATTACAATGGAGTACCCAACTCCTACAATTTCAGCACAATTGAATTCCTTAGTAATCAAAAGATCACAAACTCTCTCTTTCAAATATCTCTTCCCTTACAAAGGTCCTTAGAGAATATTGAGAAGGAATGAAGCTCTTGTGTAAGTGAAGAAAAAATGAAATCAAATCAGAGAGTATTATCAAGAAAACACTTCTGAAATGAGTGAGAAATATCAGCACAAAAACCAAGAAAAATAGCTCTTTTGAATATCACAAACTTTGAATTTTTCTCTTGAATAATTGTTGTAAAGAAACTCTCCCCAAACACCCCTATTTATAGGAGAGGGCTAGGGTTTAGGGTTAGGAATTAATTACTGAAGATTAGGAAGTAATTAGTTCCAAATATACCCTCCAACGGATTTTTAATTTCAAAAATCAAGTTTAAAACAGCTATTAAAAAATCTGCCCGTTACTGTTCAACGGACACATCGGTCGACTGGCCCGGTCGACCGATAGTTCAAAAATCCGACCGTTATGAACTATCGGTCGACTGATCCAGTCGACTGAAAAGATACAGAGAGCAAAACAAACTATCGGTCGACCGATCCGGTCGACTGATGCCTGACTGAGACTTAAAATAAAATTCCGGTCGACTGTCGGTAGACAGTCGGTCGACCGACAGACGTGCACACGGATACGTGCACTCTGCCAGGACATCGGTCGACTGGTGGTAGATAACCGGTCGACCGGCTCAGGCCAAAAGATGAAATAAAAATAGAATTTTGAAGAGATTAATATTTTTATCAAATCTATTTCAAACACAAATTCAGTATCTAACATAATAAAGAATTTGTAGAAGAAAGATTTAGTATTAAAATATTTTTGTATATTTTATAAGAAATAAACTTAGAAAAGACATACGCGTGAAAACGTGTGTGTTTGAGCTTCAAACCTACTCTCTATTCTTTAACATGCTATAAAGCTAGAAAATAAAACCTAAGGACCTCTGAAGCAATCTTTGAGCCATCCAATGCCTTGCTAGTGCCTTCTCTTCTATGATCCTTCCTTGATGTGCAATTTGCCTTCAATGCTTGTTGGAACTTAGAAGTTTTTGCAAAAGCGAAGCGAATGAACTCTAAACATGGTACAAACCTGAAACTCATCTAAGATAAAAGATTAGTACCAAATAGCACTTATTTGGTTTGTTATCATCAAAACACAAAACAATGGAGAGTGTAACCTCTTGGGCTAACAATCTCCCCCTTTTTGATGATGACAAAACAAATAGGCTATTTACAAAAATATAGGGAGGAGAAAAACTCCCCCTCAAATTATGCTATATTTAAAACATGTAAGTATGCTCTAGATACCAATAATTGAAATGAAAAATAGAAATGATGCACCAATTATGGAAATCTATTTAAAACAACAATAAAACTCAAAACTTGCACTTGATACCAATTTTAAACTAAAATACCAACTAAAATACAAAAACTCATAAAATCAAAACATCATATAAATTCATATGGAACCAAGACCAAATGAACTTATTTTTGTCCATGTAAACTTATTCTCCCCCTTTTTGTCATACATCAAAAAGGGTTAGAAAAACATGTTTAATCAATAATACACATATTTAACTCTCCACAAATAAACGAAAATCTAGCAAAATCAAGTGGTTTTGTGAAAATATCGGCTAGTTGAAAATCGGTGGAAACATAATCAATATCACCTTTCTCAAAATGATCTCTAAGAAAGTGATATCTAATCTCAATGTGCTTGGTCTTACTATGTTGATTTGCATTTTTGGTTAGATGAATAGTACTAGTATTATCACAAAATATTTTAATATTTTTATAATGCAAATCATAATCAAGGAGAGTATGTTTCATCCAAAGGACTTGTGCACAACAAGCCCCCGCGGCAACATACTCCGCCTCGGCGGTTGATAGAGCTACGGAATTTTGCTTCCTAGAGGACCATGAAACAAGACAATTACCGAGAAATTGACATGTTCCACTAGTACTCTTTCTATCTACTCTACAACCCGCATAGTCGGCGTCCGAATAACTAATTATAGAAAAATCTATAGTTTTCGGATACCAAAGACCTAAACCAATCGTTCCCTTAACATATCGAATAATGCGTTTTACGGCAATTAAATGAGATTCCTTGGGACACGATTGAAATCTAGCACAAAGACACACACTAAACATGATATCCGGCCTACTTGCCGTTAAATATAAAAGACTACCTATCATGCTTCTAAACAATTTAATATCAACATTTTTACCTTGTTCGTCCTTATCAAGCTTGGTTGTTGTAGCCATGGGAGTGTTGCAAGCTTTAGCGTCTTCAAGTCCAAACCTCTTCACGAGTTCCTTAGCGTATTTGGCTTGAGAGATGAAGTTCCCATCATGCAATTGCTTGACTTGGAGTCCAAGAAAAAAGTTGAGCTCACCCATGGAGGACATTTCGAATTCTTGTTGCATTACCTTTTCAAAATCCTTGCATAAAACTTCATTAGTAGAACCGAAAATAATATCATCAACATAAATTTGGACAATTAAAATATCATTATCAACATGCTTAGTGAAGAGAGTGTGTCTACTTTGCCTTTAATAAAGTTATTTGAAATTAGAAAACTTGAAAGCCTTTCATACCAAGCTCTTGGAGCTTGTTTTAAACCATACAAAGCCTTATCAAGTTTGAAAACAAAATCGGGATGAACATGATCGATAAAACAGGGAGGTTGAGAAACATAAACTTCTTCATTAAGAAAACCATTTAAAAATGCACTTTTTACATCCATTTGAAAAAGTTTGAAATTTTTAAAAGATGCATAAGCTAGTGTTATCCGTATGGCTTCAAGCCGTGCTACGGGTGCAAAGGATTCCTCAAAGTCGATTCCCTCAACTTGAGTGTAACCTTGGGCCACTAACCTAGCTTTATTCCTAATGACATTTCCGGACTCATCCATCTTGTTTCTAAAGATCCACTTAGTACCAATTATTGGTCTATCGTGGGGCTTAGGAACAAGGTGCCAAACTTGGTTGCGCTCAAATTGATTGAGTTCCTCTTGCATGGCAAGCAACCAATATGGGTCCGTCTCGGCTTCGAGAATGCCTTTGGGTTCAAATGAGAAATGAAAGCAAAGTTACCACATAGGTCATGGAGTTTGGAGCGCGTTGTGACTCCTCTTGAAGCGTCACCGATGATGAGCTCCTTAGGATGATTTGTAGCATATCTCCAAGCTTTGGGAAGCGGTTGAGTGCTTTCCTCATTATCCTTTTAAACTTCACCTAAAGGTTCTTGCTTATCTTCTTGAGCGGGTGAGTCCTTCAAGGATAGTTTCTCCATGCTTTCACCTAATGGTTCAATCTCTACAACATTCTCAACAAACACATAAGACTCCTCAAACTTAACATGCATAGTTTCTTCAATAGTAAGTGAAGATCTAATGAAAACTCTATATGCTTTGCTAGTAGAGGAATATCCAACAAAGATAGCCTCATAAGCTTTAGCATCAAATTTACCCAAATTCTCTTTTGTATTTAAAACAAAACACTTGCATCCAAAAACTTTGAAATATGAAACATTTGGTTTTCTAAAATGATACATTTCAAAAGAAGTTTTAGAAGAATTTTTGCATAAATAAATACGGTTTGATATATAGCATGCGGTGTTTACGGCCTCGGCCCATAAATATTGAGGGAGGTCGTATTCACTTATCATTGTCCTAGCCATCTCTTGAAGTGTTCTATTTTTCCTTTCTACAACTCCATTTTGTTGTGGAGTTCTAGGACAAGACATTTCATGCTTAATTCCCTTTTCATCACAATAAGTCATGAAGAGTTGGTTCACAAATTCACCACCTCTATCACTCCTTATTTTCAAAATCGGAAAACCTTTTTCTTTTTCAACTCTTTTTCTAAAAATCTTAAAGTGAGAAAAAGTTTGATCTTTATTTTGCAAAAAGAAAACCCAAGTAAATCGAGAGAAATCATCAACTAAAACAAATGCAAATCTACTTCCATTTAAGCTTTTAGTTTTAGTTGGTCCAAATAAATCCATGTGAATTAATTCTAGAGGTCTAGTTGACATGATATCCTTGATTGGTTTAAAGGAAGACTTGGTTTGTTTCCCAAGTTGGCACGCACCACAAATGCGGTCTTTCTCAAAACTCAAGCAAGGAATACCCTTCACCAATTCCTTTGAATTAATTCTAGAAATATGTTCAAAAGATGCATGTCCTAATCTTCTATGCCAAAGCCATGAATTTTCATCAAAAGCATTTAAACATTTAGTAGAACACTCTACATTAAGCATGTCAATAATATAAACATTATCATCACGAAATCCGGTCAAAATACAATCATTCGATTTAACATCAAAAATCTTACAAGAAGAATCATCAAAAACAACTTTAAGACCACGATCACAAAATTGGCTAATACTAAGCAAATTATGCTTTAAACCATCAACTAAAACAACATTCTCAATAATAGGAGATGAACCAATTTGAATATTACCAATACCAATGATTTTGCCTTTGGAATCATCCCCGAAGGTGACGGAGCCACCTTCCATGTACCTTGATAGGGTTGTGAAGTTGTTGATATCCCATGTCATGTGTCTTGAACAACCACTATCAAGGTACCACCGCTCCCTACGTCTTGGAGCCTTGGTGTGTACCTACATCAAACAAATTAGGGCTTGATTTTGGTACCCACATTTTCTTGGGTCCATGAGGGTTAGAACCATTAACCCAAACAAGATTATTTGAGCTATGCAATTTATCATAACAAAATTTAGCTAAATGTCCATTTTTGCCACAATATGTACATTTATAAACTCTACCATATTTAAATGCATAATGAGTGTGTGATTTGTGAGCATTGGCATTGTGAGCATGAAAAGATTTAGCATGAGAAGTGTGAGCATGTGGAATCTTAGCATGAGAAACTTTATCATGAGAAGTATTCTTTTTAGAAAATTTTTCTTCAAGCTTCTTAGTATTAAAAGCACAATCTTTTAAAACTTTTTCAAAATCACTCATTTTAGATTTAAGAGAAGAAATTTCTTTATTATCAACAATAGGGGTTTTACCCTTGCAAGAAATCTTATAAGCATCAAAATCATTTTGAATAACAACAAGATTGGAAGAAAGATCATCTTTTTCTTTTGTAACCAAAGCAAGTTGGTTTTTGAGAAAAGCAACTTCTTTTTGCAATTTAAAGCATTCCATTTTCTTGTTATCATAAGTTTCGGAAAGTTCTACAAAAGCATGAACTAGAACTTCCTTACTCAAATCATCATCATTATCATCTATAGATTCAAGAGTTTGAGGGTTTACCTTGGGTGTGTTTGCCATGAAACACATGTTTGCGGTATCCACTTGTTCTTCTTCGGACTCGCTTTCCGAATCCCATGTGGCCTTGTAAGCTTTCTTTTCATCTTGTTTCTTTGGCTTGAAGGAGGAAGTCATTCTTTTCTTGAACTCCGAACAATCGGCCATGATGTGTCCGGGCTTGCGGCAATTGTAGCAAATGATCCTCTTCTCCTCTTTGCCTTCAAACTTTCTCCGGAAATTTTGCTTGTTCTTCCGGTACATCCTCTTGATGTTGCGCACTAGGAGGGAGAGCTCCTCATCTTCTTCTTCATCTTCTTCATCATCTTCAATGGTGGATGAAGACTTGAAAGCTATGGACTTTTTCTTTGTTGGAGCCGCCTCTTCTCTTGCCTTCTTCTCCATCTCATGGGTTTTTAGGTTCCCAATGAGATTTATGATGTCCATCTCGTCCTTGTCATTCAACTCCTTTAAGGTGGTGGCCTTGATCTCCCAAGATGGAGGAAGAGCCCGTATCACCTTGCGCACCTTTTGATCATTGGAGATGACGTCACCTAATGAAGAAAGACCATTAGTGATTTTTGTGAAACGAGTAATCATGCAATCAATGGTTTCATCATCAAGCATCTTAAATGATTCATATTGAGACCTCAAGAGATCTATTTTAGCTCTCTTGACTTGTGAAGTTCCTTCATGCGTGACCAATAAGTGTTGCCAAATCTCATAGGCGGATTGGCAATGAATTACCCGTGTAAGGTCATCCTCATTCAAGGCGGTCAAAAGGGAGTTTTGGGCTTTAGAGTTAGCCTCATATTCTTTAAGGTCTAGGTCGGTCCAAGTGCTCTCATCCTCATCGGGTACTTCATAGGGTTTGGTAAGAGACTTAGCCACTAAGCTACCTAGTGATTGCAAAAAGATAATCATCCTAACCTTCCAAATAGGGAAATTTAGGCCATCAAATTTAGGTGGGGATTTAATGTTGTCGGCCATGTTTACTAGTGTATGTATGGATGAATGAAAGTGTTGATTAGCAATATTTTAGGATCTCTCTAAGGATGTTAAGCCACACCTAGAGTCCAAGCTCTGATACCAATTGAAAATCACCTAGAGGGGGGGTGAATAGGTGATGAAGCTAATCAAAGGGCAATTTAAAAAAAATGAGCAATAAGGGTGAGATGAATGCAAATGCAATGCAACAATCTCCCAAAACAAGACTAAGAGCCGTATGCCCCTTGCGGGGTTCTGAACTCCTTCCTCCGGCTTCCTCGTAAAATGAGTTAGAGGTGCGCAATGCAACCTTGTTGTATGGGATTTTGATTGACAAGATGAAGTATGATGAAAATGGCAATAGTAATCAAAAACACAAAGTAATAGCAAGGGAAAGTAAACCAATCGCAAACACAACGATATGTTATCGAGGTTCGAGCACCCAGCTCTACTCCCCGCCTTCCCCAGAAGGATTCTAGCTACTTCCACTATCACAAAGATCAATTACAATGGAGTACCCAACTCCTACAATTTCAGCACAATTGAATTCCTTAGTAATCAAAAGATCACAAACTCTCTCTTTCAAATATCTCTTCCCTTACAAAGGTCCTTAGAGAATATTGAGAAGGAATGAAGCTCTTGTGTAAGTGAAGAAAAAATGAAATCAAATCAGAGAGTATTATCAAGAAAACACTTCTGAAATGAGTGAGAAATATCAGCACAAAAACCAAGAAAAATAGCTCTTTTGAATATCACAAACTTTGAATTTTTCTCTTGAATAATTGTTGTAAAGAAACTCTCCCCAAACACCCCTATTTATAGGAGAGGGCTAGGGTTTAGGGTTAGGAATTAATTACTGAAGATTAGGAAGTAATTAGTTCCAAATATACCCTCCAACGGATTTTTAATTTCAAAAATCAAGTTTAAAACAGCTATTAAAAAATATGCCCGTTACTGTTCAACGGACACATCGGTCGACTGGCCCGGTCGACCGATAGTTCAAAAATCCGACCGTTATGAACTATCGGTCGACTGATCCAGTCGACTGAAAAGATACAGAGAGCAAAACAAACTATCGGTCGACCGATCCGGTCGACTGATGCCTGACTGAGACTTAAAATAAAATTCCGGTCGACTGTCGGTAGACAGTCGGTCGACCGACAGACGTGCACACGGATACGTGCACTCTGCCAGGACATCGGTCGACTGGTGGTAGATAACCGGTCGACCGGCTCAGGCCAAAAGATGAAATAAAAATAGAATTTTGAAGAGATTAATATTTTTATCAAATCTATTTCAAACACAAATTCAGTATCTAACATAATAAAGAATTTGTAGAAGAAAGATTTAGTATTAAAATATTTTTGTATATTTTATAAGAAATAAACTTAGAAAAGACATACGCGTGAAAACGTGTGTGTTTGAGCTTCAAACCTACTCTCTATTCTTTAACATGCTATAAAGCTAGAAAATAAAACCTAAGGACCTCTGAAGCAATCTTTGAGCCATCCAATGCCTTGCTAGTGCCTTCTCTTCTATGATCCTTCCTTGATGTGCAATTTGCCTTCAATGCTTGTTGGAACTTAGAAGTTTTTGCAAAAGCGAAGCGAATGAACTCTAAACATGGTACAAAACCTGAAACTCATCTAAGATAAAAGATTAGTACCAAATAGCACTTATTTGGTTTGTTATCATCAAAACACAAAACAATGGAGAGTGTAACCTCTTGGGCTAACACTATCATTTCTGCTCCTAATTGGACCCAGCCATTTGAAATCATGTGTGATGCATCTGATTTTTCTATTGGCGCTGTTCTAGGACAGCGCATAGACAATAGGCAGCACGTGTTTTATTACTCGAGTAGGACTTTGAATGACGCCCAACAGAACTATACAACGACTGAGAAGGAATTCTTGGCCGTTGTCTTTGCATTAGAAAAGTTTCAGCCCTACTTGTTGGTTCGAAGACGATGATTTTTACGGATCACTCAGCTCTGAAATACCTCATGATCAAGAAGGAAACAAAAGCCTGACTGATTCGGTGGATCCTTTTGCTTCAAGAATTTGACTTAGAAATCTGGGATAAACGAGGTATAAAAAATGTTGTCGCTGATCATCTCTCACGAATTCCAAATGCACCAAACATCCAAGCTCCGATCAATGAGGATTTCCCAGACGAGCACATCCTAGCCATTCTTAAGGATCCCTGGTATGCTGACATCGTTAATTATCTGGCCACGAGACAATTACTCGCTGACTGGACAAAGCAGGACTAATACCGCTTCTTTGCCCAAGTACGGTACTTCTTTTGGAAAGAACCATATCTTTTTAAGTATTATCCTGACCAAATAATTAGACGATGCATACCCGAGGAGGAACAGAGGAGTGTGCTCAGCTTTTGCCATGACCTTGCATGCGGAGGACACTTCGGTCCCCACAAGACTAAATAAAAGGTTCTACAAAGTGGGTTCTACTGGCCTACTTTGTTCAAAGACTCATATCATTTTTGCAAGTCATGCGCAAATTGTCAAAAAATTGGGAAGATTTCCAGAAGAGACAGGATGCCCCTAAACCCGATCCTTGAAGTTGAAATTTTTAATGTTTGGGGTATTGATTTCATGGGGCCATTTCCCAGTTCTTCGGCAACCAATTCATTTTGGTTGCTGTAGATTATGTCTCTAAGTGGGTAGAAGCTGTGCCAACTAAGACGAATGATAACAAAGTGTTGTCAAATTTCTCAAAGAGAACATCTTTCCCGATTTGGCACCCCCAGAGCGATAATTAGTGATAATGGATCACATTTCTGCAATAGAGTTTTTGAAACTCTGATGCGAAAATATTCCATCAATCACAAGTTATCCACTCCGTATCATCCCCAGACAAATGGGCAGGTCGAAGTCACCAACCGACAGATCAAGCTCATTCTGGAAAAGACTATCGGACAAAACCGAAAGGATTAGTCAGTTAAGCTCAATGATGCATTGTGGGCTTGTCGCACTGCTTTTAAGACAGTTATGGGGATGTCCCCTTATAGAATTTTGTTTGGAAAAGCCTTTCATCTACCAGTAGAGTTAGAACACCGGGCCCTCTGGGCAATTAAGCAACTCAACTTTGATCTTACCAAAGCCGGTGAACTTAGGAAACTGCATATTTCAGAATTAGTGGAGATACAGAATGAAGCCTATGAGAATGCCCGAATTACCAAGAGCAGAACTAAACTTTTCCATGACCAAATCATAACCTGGAAAAACTTTGCACCGGGAGATAGGGTTCTGCTATATAACTCTAGACTTCATATTTTTGCGGGGAAGCTAAAAACTCGTTGGTCAGGACCGTTCATTGTGCGCACTATTTTCCCACACGGTGCTGTGCTTATTGCAGACCCTAAGAACAACACGGAATTCAAAGTTAATGGGCAAAGACTGAAGCCCTTCTTGACCACTGAGCCCATGACTCCGGATGATAGTGTGCTGACTCTTTTTGCCTTGTCATACACCTAACCACAACAAATAAATAAACAAATAAAAAAACCTTGTTTATATGCTTACCCCTTCTACATTTTTTTAGCCTATTCGCACTTGGCCGGCCCGAGTCCACGAAGACGGTGACGTCATTTCTTCCCCTATTTATTGCATTTGCATTTCCCTATGCATTCATTGAGGACAATGCATTAGATAGGTGTGGGGGGGTGCTAACACTTTTCTTTCTTTTTCTTTTTTCTTTCTTCTTTCAAAAAAAACTAAATTGAAAAGAAATTTCATACTCTTTGTAAACATACCAAAAGATTGTAGGAATTAAGGGAACCTTATTAAGGAATCTTTATTTTTGCCTAAGTAAACAAGAAAGAATGGTTTGACTAAAAAGATAGAAGGAATAAGGAAAATAACTCATTCCTTTTATTTAGCCTTAGTAGAATATGCATAATTCAGACACACATGCTTGGGATTTAGAGACAACTCTAGAAAAGAAAAGAGCTGGATAATTGTGCCTCAAGAAGCATGATTACTCATGCCAAAAAAAAAAAAATTAATATATAAATCTTGATTTCATGGCCTACTCCACTTGCATATTTGACCTGAAGGGTGTTTTTCCACCTGGTGCCCTAAGACCATCTGGTTTGGGAGTCATCGGTTTGATATGTGTTACATAAGTGAAGTAGAAAGCCTAATGGAACCAAGAATAATAAGTAAATATTAATAAAATTAAAGGATGTTCAAAGTTGAGTTGAAAAATCCCAAGCACATCACACTTACACAGTATGCATATCTATCTAAAACAAAATAAAAGAATGAGTTAGAAGTACAAGATCCTTTCTAAATTTAAAGAAAAACCGTAGTTTCTTCTTTTATGAAGGCTAAAGTATAAGAGGGCTTATGAGGGTTAAACCTAATTCTTACATCGTTCGGTTATTTTTACTTAGATGACTGAAAGTTCTTTTTCATGAAAAGAAAACAAAAAAAATTTAAACAACTAACTTCTTTTCTTTACTTACTGGATTTTATGGGTGCAATCCACCGAAAACTCTCAGGAGACAACACTCCTCCTCTAGGGGAAACCTAGAGGTTTAACGGCTTGTTACACATGCTCAGTGCAATCACGTCACCTGCGAAAGTGGTATAATAATGTTCTCATTTTTGTTTTGCTCGGGACGAGCAAAAAGATAAGTGTGGGGGTGTGATTAGTCTCTAATTTTGCATAATTTTCATCACATTCTCATATTTATTTCATGTAAAATTTTGCTAATAAAACCTTGCTTGCTTGATCCTAGGTCCATGGTGTGCAAATGAAGAAGAAGACCTAAATCACCATTTAATTGGTGATTAAAAGCCTACCAAGTAGCCATTGACTTTAGGGTGAAGATTTTGTCAGCCCAGGGCATCAAATCGCAAATCCAGAAGATTAAAGCATCAGAAGACAGTCTGGGCGACGCGCTGCCCGAAGCCGGGCGCGCGCCGCCCTGGCAGGGCCGCGGAAACGCGGCCCTTTTGGGCGCACACGCACCTGCGCTTTGGGCCACGTGCTTCCCACGTGGCCCCCTTTCCCCTGGTGCCTATAAATACCCCCTTGGGGTCTTCAGTTTGGGCAGATCCAGAGTTTCAGCAAGTTTTTGTAATCTTGTTTTTAGGTTTGTAGTTGTTGTAGTTGTTCTTCTTCTAGTTGTTGTTTTAGCCATTAGAGTGAAAGAGAGAGAGTGTGTAAGTGTTGTATTTGAAGGGTGACAAGCTAATACAAGTATTACTTCTCTTCCTTCTTTCAATTTACTTGTGCTTTCCTTTAGTTTTACTTTATTGTTGTAGTGTAAACTCTTGCTCTTTACTTCTTCCTTTTGTTGTTTCTTGTTGTAGTGTAACTACCTTCTTCTCCACTTCTTTTCCTTTGTTGTTTCTTTTACTTTTATGGCTAACTAACTTTTCTATAGTATGGCTAACTAACTACTAACCCACTAATTTCTAACTTCTTGATTGATAACCCGAATGAGTCAATAGTATCAAATAAGCCTTGTGCAAATGAGAGCTATGGCATCTTAAGACGAGGGTTCTAACTCTAACCTCCTACAAGTGTTTACTTTCTTATATTTCATACTTAAATGTTTTTTTGATGATCTATGGGTTTTGTACTTTGCTTGTTGTTGTAAGTTAGAGACTTTCCTTTTAACTTTGCCGATACCATTAGTGCACTCGTGTTTTCCCGTATTCTCGCCTTCTAATGGATCTTGATATGGAAATGTCCGAGTTTTTACCGTGTAAAGCTAAGTTATAAGAAGAACTTTCACTCGATTTCAACGTGAATAGTTCCAACGCATAAGGGTTGTGCTTGCCTATGATCCATCGTGAGGCTACATCTTCAAGAAGTTAGGGATTAGTAGGAGCACTTAGTAGAAAGTTAGCCATGCACCTTTACCATTAAGAAAAACCTACTTTTACAAACCACTAAAACATTTTCCAACAATTCTTCAAAAAACTTGTTTTCACTTTTCAATTCTTTATTTGGAAATAAGAACTTTCTTTCTTTTTGAACTTTAAAGCCGCATCAAGCTTCCATCGCTCTCCCTCCTTGTGGATATGACCCGTAAAGCCACTTCGCTACTACGAAAGAATCGCAAAAGCAGTAACATCAACCCACACTTCCTTCTCTTATTTTAGTACATGCTTTTTGCCGATCACTCCGTTGCCTCTCCAATTCGAAAGCACAAGAAGCACTCAAAGAGGCACATGGCAGTATATGCGGAGGTCATCAACCAGGTCCGAAACTCATTATTCGATTGTACAGACTTGGTTACTATTGGCCAATCATGATAGCTGATGCCATCAAATATGCACAGAGGTGTAAAGCCTATTAAATTCATGCAGACTTTATACATCAACCTTCAGAGTTACTTCACCCAACTATTGCTTTGTGGCCATTAACCGATTATTTCTCAAAGTGGGCAAAGGCTATACCACTTATTGAAGTTAAAATTTCCAACGTGATCAACTTTATCAAACACCATGTCATTCATCGATTTGGTATCCCCAGGTGGATTATTCAGGATAATGGTCCCCAATTTGCAAGCCAAGTATTCTATTAATTTTGCAATAAGTGCCAAATACAGAATGTGGCGTCAACCGCTTATAACCCTGCTACTAATGGTTTGGCAGAAGCATTCAACAAAACAATTACCAAGTTACTCAAGAAATTCATTTCGTCAAACAAACGAGATTGGAATGAGAAGCTCGGTGAATGTCTTTGGGCTTACCGAACTACGGTTCGAACCCCAACAGGCAATAGCCTTTTCTCTGGTATACGGGTGCGAGGCAGTCATACCACTAGAGATCTAGATGCCATCACTACGGGTCGCCTTAGCAACCAAGGTAACTAAGAAAGACAATAACCGGTTACGTCTTCAAGAACTTGAAGCCTTAAATGAGAAACGACTACAAGCCCAACAACACATTGAGTTGTACCAAGCTCGAATATCAAAAACCTTCAATAAGAAGTTTAAGCAAAGGGTATTTCAAAACGGAGATTTGATTTTAGCTGTCAGACAAATCATGATCATGACGCACAAAACCAAAGGCAAATTTCAGCCCAAATTGGATGGACCATTCATAATAGAAACAGTCCACTCAAAGGGAACATATCGCCTTATAACCCCAGACGGCGATACACTCATGATGCCAATCAACGGCAAATTCTTGAAGAAGTACTATCCTTGAGAGGATTCTTCTTATGATCAGGTTACCATTACACTTTTGATCAGAACTTTTAGATCCAAGACGTTTAGGAGAGCACAAAAGGAAAGCTTCTTTCATTCTTTAATGGATCATATCATCGTCGACCAGTGTCAAGCTGATCGAACACTGGTTACATTGAATAAGAAATTTTCAAGGTTATGAACTTTAGTTATAGCCTTGTCACTCTTCTCTAATTCGCTGTTGACCAGTGCCGAGCCGATCAAACACTGGTTACATTGAAAAAAAAACAAGGTTATGAAGTTCGGTTTTAGCCTTGTCACTCTTCTCTGGTTCACCTATGAACTCGCCAGAAGCGGTCCTATCATTAGATCATATCAACGTCGATCGATGCCAAACCAATTAAACATTGATGATGCATGATGTCAACATTAAAGCAATGACAAAGATGAATTAGGGTTTGGGATTCAAAATGTTTGAAAAAGTGCCAAAGAAAAGCTTCTTACCTAATTCAATGGGTCACATCGTGGTCAAATAACGCCCAGTCGACCGAACATAGGTGATATTTTAAAAAACACCTAGAGGGGGGGTGAATAGGTGTTAATGCTAATCTAGAACTAAATGCAAAACTAAGTGCGCTAAATGCGGAAACTAATGCAAATTTTGCAACACACTTAATACAATCAACAAGTGTAGCCGAATTCCCCGTGAAGGGCTCTGGACTAACTCCTCTTGATTCCCTTGAATGGGTTGAGGTGCTATGTGAAGCTCTTGTTGATTAAGTACAGGTGAGGCACACACAAACAACCAAGCATATAAGATGATATATCAATATGAATTATGCAAGGTACCACACAAGCAAATAGATATGAATGATATGACAATAAGAATGATGCTTTGCACAAATGTAAAGAGAGAGAGTTAAGAGACAAGTGGATCAAACGCAAATGCCAAGATATGTTTCGAGGTTCGAGCACCCAGCTCTACATCCCCGCCTACACCACAGTGTAGGATTTCCAATCCACTATAACGTCCACCGAGGACTCCCACCGAGGGAACCTTCACCGAGAAGGATTTTTACAACAAGGGAGTACCGAACTCCTCTCTCAAACAACCAACAACACCTCTACCAAAGATGGTTTACAAACCAACACTCCACCTCTCACTAGAGGGAACAAACCAATCACCCGATCACCTCTACCGAAGAGGGATACACAAAGAATAAGGGTGTTTACAACAAGTGGTTCCAAGACCACAAACAATCTCTCTTTCTCTTTTTCCTTTTCTTTTCCACAAAAATAAGATCCTAAATAGATTAGGATAGGTGATAGCTCAAGTGTGGAAACAAGGTGTTTTTGGAAACAAGCAACAAAGAAAAACTATTAGGGAAATCTCTTGTAAATGATAGAAAATGAAAATCAATACAATCTCCCAAAACCCTAGTTTTCTTTGATTTTCAAAAACCCAAAACAATAAGGATGAGAAGTTTAAAACCCAAAAACTCTTTTGAAAACTTGTTTTAAACTTAAGAAAACTGGGAATTTTTCTCTTGCAAAAACCTTAGCTAAAACCCCCAAGAGATGGGGTATTTATAGCCCAAAATGAAAACTAGCCGTTAGGCTGAGCTGGCAGCCTGACAGGCGACCGGTCAACCGGCCCGATCGACCGCCAATGGTCTAAAATCTGACCGTTGGAGCCTCCGGTCGACTGTCCCGGTCGACCCAAACAAACAGAGAGCTCTACTCTCAGACCCGGTCAGCCCGGACGGTCGACCATCCCAGTGTCTCCAAACGTGCACAGATTTGTGCACGTCAGTCGACCGTCCCGGTCGACCGACTTTAGCCAAGTCGACTAGGTCAGTTGACTTAGTCGACTGATTGAAGCCTGAAACAGAAAACTGGGTCAGAAAACCAGTTTAAAAATATTTTGAAAAATCTTTAAGTCTTCTAAAAATCCACAAAACTTGTTTTATCATTTTATGTTGAAACACAAACAAGTGATAAAAATTTCAAGACATATATTAATCAAATCAATTCATTTTTGAGTCTTGCAAATTTTATCAAAACCAACACTTGTATTTTTCCAAACTTGATTTTTCAATACATGAATAGGAAAGTCAAAATAAGTTTGTATAAGTCATTTAAGCAAGTATGTATAACTAGAATACATCTATTATACATATAAATCATGTAAACTTGTTTTGATCAATCTATTCATGAAAACTCATATTGGTTAAACTAAAAACCGAAAAACCAATATCCAAACATAAAACATGTGTGTGTTGTGCACTTGAGCATATCAACTATACTAAGCTTTACAATATGGATCTAAAACACACTATCTAAACTATGGATACCTAAGTCTTCTTGATGATCTTCATCTTCAAGTTGACTTGCTCCAAAACTCCATCCATGGGCTAGGCAATGTGTGATCTTGATGCTTTGGCCCTGGAATCACTATGAAAAGCTTCTAAACTCCTTATTGAAGCTAATCATCAACTAATATCTTGGTTAATGATCTGAAAACTTAAACAACACAAGATTATTAGTAAACATAACTAAATGAGTTAATCATCATCAAAACTAGGGTGGAAGGCCTTTGGGCCAACAATCTCCCCCTTTTTGATGATGACAAAACTCATGGAGTTATATATGCATGGATTAAAGTTAAGCTTTAAAGAAACTCCCCCTTAACTCATGCATAAACAAATAAACAAAAGATATGCAATGAATGTACATAAACATGTATGCATCAACATGCATAAAACATATAAACATATTCTAGAAGCTCTAGATACCAATTAAATTAATAAAATATTAACAAAAACACTAGATGTTCTAGATACTAATAAAACACCAATAAAACTTACTATATGCAAAAACATAAGTTTGCATATATAAACCAAAATCTTTCTCCCCCTTTTTGTCAATCATCAACAAAGGGGTAAACAATCAAAATAATAAATGAGGGGTAAAAATCTTTCTCCCCTTTTTGTCAATCAAAATAATAAAACAATGTTCTCCCCCTTTTTGTCTAAAAACAAAAACAAGGTCAATAAGGGGTGACAATCAATTAAGATAACAATTGAAAATATGTCAATGAAGCATCTTGATACCAATTGAAAGTAAACAAAAATCAATAAATGTTATATGCTATATACATTCATGAAGAGGAAGACGCTAAGTTAGCTTCCCTACACATATGCATTACATGAAGGAGGGATGTTAAGCCCTAATTCACATAACACACATTATGTAATGCATAAGAGGAGATGTGAAGCTCTCCCTACACACGTGTACCACATAAAGAAGAGATGTTAAGCTCTTCAATACAAGATACACTCATCATGAACCTATATGTAGAAGAGATGTTAAGCTCTCCTTGCATATAGTCAATATAAATCAAAACTTTTGTATTTTTCTTTAAACAAAAATTTTAGATACCAATTTAAAACACAAAACATCTTGATATCAAAAGATAGTATTTTTCTTTTAAGAATATGATATCAATTTAAACTATTTATTTATATATTTTTTTTATCATAAAGAAGGGAGTGAAAGGCAAATACCAATTGAAATATGAAAACGAATTTTCTCTCCCTTTATGAAATACCAACAAAAACTATGCTTAGGCTTGAAATAAGATACCAATTGAAAACTAAATCAATTGAAATAAAGTTGAAGTTCAAGATTTAGCATAAAAACATATATGTGTATGAAAAAATAGAATGAGTACCAATCACTAATAGATGATACCAATTGAAAATATACATACACAATAAACATATGAGTATACAAAAAGATCAAAATAACACCAATTGAAAGAGTTCAATGATACCAATTGACATAACAATAAGTTCAAGTGTATACATCATATTACAAAACCTCCCAATCAAGGTTCAAGTTTTAAATGATTTTCATTTTAAAGCATAACATGACCATGATCTCCCATCCATCCGCCCATTGATGGTAGGGGTTTTAAAAAATAGATTTGAAAAATAAGCTTAGTTTGAAAAACTCTACCAAAATGAAGAATACCTTAACTAGTTAAAAGGAAAAAACTTTTAAACTTAGTACGAAATCCTTCAAGCAAGGAATAAAATAAAATTATTTTCATAAAATATGAAATCCACAAGATAATCAACACTCTAATTCAATTAGGCATAAATATGACTCATGAAAACAAAACATGAGCAAGCAATAAATGTGAGTGTACAAATAAAGTGTGAATGTCATAATCATGAAAATTTTCATTAAGCTCAATATTCCTTGAAACAAGAAAACATGAAAATCAATAAAACTTATTTAATCTTCAAGGTATATGTATGTCCTATACAAATTAAGGTATACATACATATCCAAACACAACGAGTCCACAAAGATATATGCATTAAGGCAAGTGGCTCAAAGGATATTCATGTATATCTAATAATTTGGATAAAATAGACATATACATGAAGTTAAATAAATAAATACAAAATCAAGAAAATCTTTACCAAAACAAATTTCATTTCAAGGTATATGTATGAATTGTCAACACAATAAGTATACATACATATCCCTAAACACAATAGAGTCCATATATAGATTTGCATGAAAGGCAAATGACTCAAGGGGTATACATGTATATCTCATAGTTTGGCAATACAAACATATACATGAAGTGAAACACACAATCATAAAACAAATTCAAAATAGGAATACAAGTTTAAAATGTATGAATCATCAAAACTAGACTATACTAGCACATCTAATGGGTTCAAATAAGCAATCAAGCACAACATATATAGATTTATTTGTGGCCCACTATATGCACAAGTATGCACCAAGTTTTAATGAAAACTAACATTCAAACATATATTCAAAACATGAAGCATCAAAAACAAGATAAAAATCAACATGATAAACTTAAACATGATTACTATGAATATCCACATGTTATTAGAACTATGATATACGCAATAGCAACCAAATGGAGAGAACACAAATGAATTTATCCATATTAAACATGGGTGTCTCAAAATAACTAAACATGTATATCACAAGTCTAATAAGCATGGCATTTTCGTACTAATCACTAAACAATGAAACATGCTATGAAAGATAAACATGGAAGGCATGTAAACAATAAATAAGGAGTTAGAGATTCGATACCAAAACCAATGAGGGTACCGCTCTAGTTCTCCAAACCAAGGTGGTCTTCCCACCAAACTTCCCTTGAAAGTGATGCATCCAAATAATCTTCTATAAGTACGGAACGCATCCACTCCAAGGTACGACTACTCTCACGTCATGTGAGAGCCCACACCTACATTAAACAAAGGAGGGGTGATCTTTGGTATCCATACTCTTTTGGGTCCATGGGGGTTAGTACCTTCTTTAACCCAAACAAACTTCTTTGCTAAATTTGAAACATTTAATCTATCATAGCAAAATTTAGCAAGGTGGCCCTTACGTCCACAATGTGTACAAGTGTACACATGAGCATACGTGTGATGGTGTCCGTGGGAAGCATGTGTATGCCGTGGAGGGTGTGCATGAATAGATGGAACTTGTTTCTTTCGAAACAAAGTTTCCAAGCGTGTGTGTCCCTCTACACATTGGCTCAATGTGGAGCCCAAACAATCTACACTCTTCTTTAACAAACAAATATCATCATTGATCCTAGAAGAAGAGGTACATGCATTAAGTAGACTAGATGAAGAAGCTACACTAGCATGGCAAACATGAGAATCCAAATCATTTTTCAAAGATCTATTTTTCTTTAAACAAATTTCTAATTCTTTTGAAATAAATTCAATTTCATTTTCAAAGAATGGTTACTTTTTAAAACAAAATCAATTGAAGTTAAAGAATCATTTTTCTTCAAAACATCTTCACAATCATTTTTATTTTTCAAAATTTATTTCATTTAAAACAAGATTAAGTTGAGATTTTAATGAGTCCCTTTCATTAGCAATCTCATCCTTCTCTTGTAAAACAACATCAAGTCTAGAAATTAAATTTTTATTTTCATTGTTAAAGCCTAGACTTTTCTTTTTCAAAACATTATATTTTTCAATAAGTTTTTCATAAACAATAGATAGTTCTTCATTCAAGGCATGGGGATCAACATAATCATTTGAAGAACTAGCACAATCATCATTATCTAAGTGGGGTTCCGAATGTACCTCAAGGGAGTCATTCCCTTGGACCATTAAGCACTGAGAGTCGGATTCTCCACTAGACTCCTCTTTTTGTACTTGAAGCTCGGAGGTGGTGGTTGTTGTCAATTTGTTCCACACTACAAAAGCGGAATCAAAGTTAGAAACACGCAAAAGATATTCTTTAGGTAATGTGCTTCTAATGGCCTCAAGGGCAAGTGCATTAGCCCCTATATGATCACCATTACCAAGATAGCATTTCTTGGTAGCGGCGAGGAAGACATGCAAACCTAGGGTCTTTAGGTACATGGACATCCTATACTTCCAAACAACAATGTTGGAAGGGTCAAAGCTAGGTGGGGTCATGAAGTCCATGGCAAACTATATAAGTGTGCAAACAAACAAATGCAAATAATAGATTAGCAATCAAATGGATCTTACTCCTAAGATGTTAAGCCTAAGTATCAGGAGCATTAGCTCTGATACCAATTGAAAAAACACCTAAAGGGGGGGTGAATAGGTGTTAATGCTAATCTAGAACTAAATGCAAAACTAAGTGCGTTAAATGCGAAAGCTAATGTAAATTTTGCAACACACTTAATACAATCAACAAGTGTAGCCGAATTCCCCGTGAAGGGCTCTGGACTAACTCCTCTTGATTCCCCTTGAATGGGTTGAGGTGCTATGTGAAGCTCTTGTTGATTAAGTACAGGTAAGGCACACACAAACAACCAAACATATAAGATGATATATCAATATGAATTATGCAAGGTACCACACAAGCAAATAGATATGAATGATATGACAATAAGAATGATGCTTTGCATAAATGTAAAGAGAGAGAGTTAAGAGACAAGTGGATCAAACGCAAAGGCCAAGATATGTTTCGAGGTTCGAGCACCCAGCTCTACATCCCCGCCTACACCACCGTGTAGGATTTCCAATCCACTATAACGTCCACCGAGGACTCCCACCGAGGGAACCATCACCGAGAAGGATTTTTACAACAAGGAAGTACCGAACTCCTCTCTCAAACAACCAACAACACCTCTACCGAAGAGAGTTTACAAACCAACACTCCAGCTCTCACTAGAGGGAGCAAACCAATCACCCGATCACCTCTACCAAAGAGGGATACACAAAGAATAAGTGGTTTACAACAAGTGGTTCCAAGACCACAAACAATCTCTCTTTCTCTTTTCCTTTTCTTTTCCATAAAAACAAGATCCTAAATAGATTAGGATAGGTGATAGCTCAAGTGTGGAAACAAGGTGTTTTTGGAAACAAGCAACAAAGAAAAACTATTAGGGAAATCTCTTGTAAATGATAGAAAATGAAAATCAATACAATCTCCCAAAACCCTAGTTTTCTTTGATTTTCCAAAAACCCAAAACAATAAAGATGAGAAGTTTAAAGCCAAAAACTCTTTTGAAAACTTGTTTTAAACTTAAGAAAACTGGGAATTTTTCTCTTGCAAAAACCTTAGCTAAAACCCCAAGAGATGGGGTATTTATAGCCCAAACAGAAAACTAGCCGTTAGGCTGAGCTGGCAGCCTGACAGGCTACCGGTCGACCGGCCCGGTCGACCGCCAACGGTCTAAAATTCGACCGTTGGAGCCTCCGGTCGACCATCCCGGTCGACCCAAACAAACAGAGAGCTCTGCTCTCAGACCCGGTCGACCTGGACGGTCGACCGTCCCAGTGTCTCCAAATGTGCACAGATTTGTGCACGTCGGTCGACCGTCCCGGTCGACCGACTTCTGCCAAGTCAACTAGGTCAGTTGACTTAGTCGACTGATTGAAGCCTGAAACAGAAAACTGGGTCAGAAAATCAGTTTAAAAATATTTTGAAAATCTTTTAAGTCTTCTAAAAATCCACAAAACTTGTTTTATCATTTTATGTTGAAACACAAACAAGTGATAAAAATTTCAAGACATATATTAATCAAATCAATTCATTTTTGAGTCTTGCAAATTTTATCAAAACCAACACTTGTATTTTTCCAAACTTGATTTTTCAATACATGAATAGGAAAGTCAAAATAAGTTTGTATAAGTCATTTAAGCAAGTATGTATAACTAGAATACATCTATTATACATATAAATCATGTAAACTTGTTTTGATCAATCTATTAATGAAAACTCATATTGGTTAAACTAAAAACCGAAAAACCAATATTCAAACATAAAACATGTGTGTGTGTTGTGCACTTGAGCATATCAACTATACTAAGCTTTACAATATGGATCTAAAACACACTATCTAAACTATGGATACCTAAGTCTTCTTGATGATCTTCATCTTCAAGTTGACTTGCTCCAAAACTCCATCCATGGGCTAGGCAATGTGTGATCTTGATGCTTTGGCCCTGGAATCACTATAAAAAGCTTCTAAACTCCTTGTTGAAGCTAATCATCAACTAATATCTTGGTTAATGATCTGAAAACTTAAACAACACAAGATTATTAGTAAACATAACTACATGAGTTAATCATCATCAAAACTAGGGTGGAAGGCCTTTGGGCCAACAATATTATGATGCATGACGAAAACACAAAGAAAAGACAAAGGCAAAATATTAAATTTTTAGCCTTGTCACTTTTCTCTACTATATAAATATGCACCTATCTTCAACTTAGAAAAATAGGTCATATTTTGAAGTCAAGCATGCCTAAGCAACAGTTTCAAGCATTCTTTGTTATAATCAGAAGGATGATTTATCTAGCCTGACTTTTCTATATACGGTGGTGGCATACCTCCCTGCTTCTGTTTGATCGATCGAAGCTCGACCTGACGACCAAAGGGTCCGAATGATCGAATAGAAGATTAAATAAGTTTATCTGATGGCTTATCAAGACAAACTCATTGAAGAAGGTTCGTGACGCATCCTTTTGCAGAACTTTCCATTGTTTTCACGTTCATGTCAAAAACATGGTAACCGATCGAATGGAAGATTAAATGACTTTATCTGATGACTTATCAAGCTAAACTTATTGAAGAAGGTTCGTGACGCGACCTCTTGCAGAATCTTTCACTGTTTCCACGTTAATCTCAAAACGTGGAAACAAAGTAAAAGATCGATGGGGACTCCACGAGGAAGGTTAATCTCTAGAAAAAGTTATCGCGGAATTCGATCCACTCCTTTAATCCTTAGCTCATCTATGGATTGAAAACTCAGGAGATACATTATGTTACTTAAAGTACCAAAATGATCCAACGCCTCTAATGGCTAGGGATAGAAGAAAATGTTGGCTTTTAAGTCCTGTTGGCCCAAAGGCCCATCACTTTAGTTTTGATGATGATCAACTCATGTAGTTATAGTACTAATGATCTTGTGTTTAATTAGTGACAGATTTATGATCAAGATCTTAGTAGGTGCATAGCTTCAACAAAGGATTTGAAGCCAAGTTTTGGAGCTAGCACGGTTTGATCCAAGAGCCATTGGATCGTGTTTGGACTAAGTCAAGAAGATGAGAAGGCTTCAAGTGAAGACTTCAAGAAGATGAAGACTTCAAGAAGATGAAGACTTGTGTCTAGGTTTATTTTTATAAAACTTTATTTTTAGATAATATGTAAAGGATAGAATAGTTGGTGGATTGCTCAAATATCATATACACACACTCTTGATTTAGTTTGTTTTAGAAAAGATTTTTCTCTTTGACAAAATATCTTTTTGGTTTTTGGTATTCAAGTTTATATGTTTTTAACCAAAACCATGTTTAGAGCTTAATGTTAAAAATATAGATATTTCACCATGTTTGTGTAGTGGATCATATCCATACACACTATGCTTCAAAGTTGTTTAAATATCTTGTTTTTGTATTTGGTGAAGTTTTGGAAAAATTAAGTTTGGAAAAATACTGTTTTTCATTTGAGCCAATTTTTTCATATTACAAAAATAGTCCAAATCATTTGTAACATGCCTTGATTTTGTGCAAGCATGTTTGTTTATCAAAGTACATTGGTAAAACTATTTTTGTTGATTTTTTCTATATTTTATGGGATTTTATTTAAGCCAAAAGACCTAGTTTTTAATCCCTTAACTTTGTTTCCAGGATTCAGCCGGTCGACCGGGACGGTCGACCGTAGCTTGAAGTTGGCCGACCGTCATGGTTCGCCGACGTGCACAGACGTGCACGCCAGTTCTGGCAGGAGAGCCGGTCGACCGATCTGGTCGACCGCCCAGAGAGCTCTGCTCTCTGGAAAGGCCCAGGTCGACCGGGCGGTCGACCGAACAGAGAGACTTGCTCTCTGTATCCTGGCCTCGGTCGACCGACTGGTCGACCGATGGCACAACGGTCTAAAATATGACCTTGGCCGGTCGATCGGGCGGTCGACCGACAGTTCTGTCAGGCCTCCAACGGCTAGTTTTCCAGCCCTATAAATTGGGGCATTTGGGGGCTGTTTTGATCAAGGTTTTTAGAGAGTTTTTAAGCCAGTTTTTCTTATTCTTTTAAGAGGTTTTTCTCCACAAATTTTAGAGCCAATACTTCCAATTAACAGGAGAGTTTATCAAGAGTGTTTTAAAAGTGATTTCTTAAGTTTTTCCTCCACCATTTCCATCCTAGTTTTCTCACACAAACACTTGAGCTATCCATTGACATTCATCCTATAGGAGTGTTGTAGTGAGAGTTTTTATTGGTGGTCAAAATGTTTAGATCACCAAGAGAACTTTTCTTGTTCCTTGAGGAGGCGGACGAGTGCGTTCGCGATTGTTTCAAGTTCGTGTGTGAACTCTTTGTTTGAGGTACGGCCTCGGCGAGCCGGTGGGCTTGCGGTGTGTACGGGCTAGGGAGTCTGAGAGCTTGTAGGTGTTGCGGCACCGAGTGATCGGTGGGATCGATTATAGTGGAAATCCTTCGTGTGTCGAAGGCAGGGATGTAGAGCAAGTGTGCTCGAACCTCGAAACAAATCCCTTGTGTTTGCGATTGCTCACTCTCTCTCTATCTCTTGTTTATATCTTGCATGCTTAAATTGTGTTCATCTTTATATGCTTGATATACCTTGTCTGCTTAATTGTTATACTTGCTTGGGTTTATTTTGCTAACACTTGTATTCAACCAAGAGAGCCAACGCGGTACCTCAACTCTTATCTAGTAGAATCTAGAGGAGTTAGTTCAGAGCCCTTCACGGGGAATTCGGCTACACTCTTGTGTTATACGTGGTTTTTAATTTAAATAGTTTGTTTAGGTCATAATAGTTATTAATTCCGCATTATTTGGCATTTAGTGACCATTAGATTAGCCATCACCTATTCACCCCCCTCTAGGTGATCCTACAATTGGTATTAGAGCCAAGTGCTCTGAATTTAGGTCTCACACCTAGGGTTAAAGATCCTAATTTTTAGGCTAATCACAATATTTTTGTACACACACCATGGACTTCATATCATCATTCACCTTTGACATTCTTAACATCCAAATTTGGAAGGTTAAAATGTCTTTGTACCTCAAGGCACTAGGCATTCATGTTTACCTTGCCATCACTAATGATTATTGCTTAAATGACAAGAATATTGAGGCTAATGCAAAAGCCCTTCATGCTTTAAAGTCTACCCTAAATGATGATTATTTATCTAGGGTTTCTAACATTGATTCGGCTTTTATAGTTTGAAACTCCCTCCTCTCCCTTGGCGAAAATGAACAATACTATGCGGGGAGCAATTCGGATGTTGGAAGTCACGTCTCCAACTTGTGCTATATGGTCCAGGGGATAAACCCCTTGAGGTAACTACCGAATCCGAGGTAGAAGATGTTAACAAGTCATATGATGAGCTTTCATCTTTTTGTCAACTATTACTTGAAAAATATGACATGCTTGAGAAAGAAAATAAAAATTTGAAAAAGAAATTTGATTGCATGCATAAAGAAAATAATTCTCTTAAAAAATAATATTGCATGTTTAGAAAAAGAAAATGAATTTTTGAAAAATGAAAATGTTTCCTTGCTTTCAAAATTGGATGATCTTTGTGAAGGAAACACAAATTTGAAAAATACAATTGTTTTGGTGGAAAAACAAAAGAAGTTGTTTTTCAAGAAAACTCTTGTTTAAAAAGAAAATTTTGAAAAAGAAAAGAAAATGTTTCTAAAAAGAATAAGAAAAATAGTTTTATATCTCATCATGCTTTACATGCCATCACAAATGAGATAAATATTTTGAAAAATAAAATGGATTGTTTGAGCTCTACTTAGAGCACATGTGCATTTAACAACACTAGATTGGAGTCTATGTTTTCAAAGAAACAAGCTCCACATTCTCATGCACATCATCTTGCATATGCTTATGTTGCACGTCATGATCACAAACACACTCATAAGCATCCTAAGGTGTACAAGTGTACACATTGTGGCCGCAAAGGCCATTTAGCAAAATTTTGTTTTGATTGATTACATCATATTAATTTTGCTAATCATAAAAATGTTTAGGTTCCTTACAAGTCTAACCCCCAAGGACCCAAGAAAAATGGGTACCAATACCCCCACCTTGTGTTTTTGATGTAGGTGAGGGCTCTAACATGACGTGAGAGAGATGGTGCCTTGATGGAGGATGCACATGGACTTGATGGACACATATATAGATGCATCGCTATCAAGGAGTTTTGGTGGGACGACCACCATTTTTGGAGTTTTGGAACATAGTTCCTTAGTTGGTAACATTTCTAAACTCTTAGTTTATTTACATGCTTATTCATTTGTAATATCATACAGCATGTTCATGTTTTATTTGTTTTATGTGCTTCATGTGGTAAATACTAGTTTAAATGTAGTTTTTATCAAAACTTGTATTTATACATGTACAAATAGTGAGAACAAATTGATTCATATATGTTTGCATTTCATGCTCATTTATACCCACTATATGCACATGTATAGCCTAGTTTTGATGATTTCCTCATTTACACTTGTTTTGCCAATTTTCGTGTTTTTACTTCATGTATATGTATTTTTATTCAAATCTAATAAATATACATGTATACCTGTGAGTCTCTTGCCTTCATGCAAATACCTCTAATAAACTCTTTTATGTTTGGGATATGTATGCATATTGTTAGATTTAGATAAATCATACATATACCTAGAAGTTTGTTTGTTTTGATGAAAAATGAATTTTTATGTTTTGTTTGATAAAATAAAATGAATAATTTGTTTTGATCACTTTGAGCTTCATTGACTATTTTCATAAAAATGCTAGTTACATGATTTTTGAACACTCACACCTTATTTGTTTATTCATGACTTTGTTTCATGATTATTTTTGAGCTTTATGGACCATGAGTGCTTAAATTTTTATGTATTTAGTATGATTCATGAAAAAACATATGATTTTGTTTCATGTTTTTGAAGGATCTTTAACTAGTTTTTAAAAATTAATTTAACTAGTTATTTAGTCTTCAATGTTTATGAGATATATACATGATCCTATTAGTGTTTCAATTGGTATCATTGAATCGTTTCAATTGGTATCAATTTGACTCTATTTTTGTATATACTCATATTTTGTTTTCTTATATATGTATGTATCAATTTCATTTGGTATACTCATTTTTCATACATATATATGAGTTATTTATGCTTGAGTTAAAATTGTTTTACATGTTTAAAGCATAAAGTTGTTTATGATAAGAAAATAAAAATTTTAAGAAAAATTCTCAAGATTTGTTTTATTGAGAAAATTCAAAATTTTGTTTTATAAGAAAAATTCAAAATTTTTGAGTTGTATTGCCTATATGCAAGGAGAGCTTAACATCTCTTCTACATATAGATTCATGTTGAGTGTATTGTATATTGAGGAGCTTGATAACTCTTCTTTATGTGGTACATGTGTGTAAGGAGAGCTTCACATCTCCTCTTATGCATTACATAATATGTGTTATGTAAATTGGGGCTTGTCATCCCTTCTTCATGTAATGCATATGTGTAGGGAAGCTAACTTAGCGACTTCCTCTTTAAGAATGTATATCGCATATAATCCTTTATTGGTTGATTTATGTTTACCTCTTCATTAGTTCCTTGTTTCGGAAAAAAGGGGGGAGAAAAATTTGATGATTTTTTTTTTACTTTAACCCCTTTGTTGATGATTGACAAAAAAGGGGAGAAGTATTTGAGATATATGCATGTTTTCCTTGTTTAAGGGGAGAAGTATTTGTTTTCCTTGCTTAAGGGGGAGTAGTTTTTATGTTTATGCATATATGTTTTGTTTTGTAAATAGGAGAAAAAGAATTTGATTTGTTTTATGCTTGATTGGCATGTTTATCTCCTAGATTTGCGTACATGTTTATGAGCATACATTGTATATTTATCTGCTTATTTGTGATGCATGAGTTAAGGGGGAGCTTCTTTGAAGCTTTACTTTAATCAATGCATATATAACTTCATGAGTTTTGTCATCATCAAAAAGGGGGAGATTGTTGGCCAAAGGCCCATCACTCTAGTTTTGATGATGATAAACTCATGTAGTTATAATACTAATGATCTTGTGTTTAATTAGTGACATATTTATGATCAAGATCTTAGTAGGTGCATAGCTTCAACAAAGGATTTGAAGTCAAGTTTTGGAGTTAGCACAGTTTGATCCAAGAGCTATTGGATCGTATTTGGACCAAGTCAAGAAGATGAGAAGGCTTCAAGTGAAGACTTCAAGAAGATGAAGACTTGTGTCTAGATTTATTTTTATAAGATTTTGTTTTTAGGTAATATGTAAAGGATAGAATAGTTGGTGGATTGCTCAAATATCATATACACACATACTCTTGATTTAGTTTGTTTTAGAAAAGATTTTTCTCTTTGACAAAATATCTTTTTGGTTTTTGGTATTCAAGTTTATATGTTTTTAACCAAAACCATGTTTAGAGCTTAATGTCAGAAACATAGATATTTCACATGTTTGTGTAGTGGATCATATCCATGCACACTATGCTTCAAAGTTGTTTAAATATCTTGTTTTTGTATTTGGTGAAGTTTTGAAAAAATCAAGTTTGAAAAAATAATATTTTTCATTTGAGCCAGTTTTTCCATATTACAAAAATAGTCCAAATCATTTGTAACATGCCTTGATTTTGTGCAAGCATGTTTGTTTATCAAAGTACATTGGTAAAACTATTTTTGTAGATTTTTTCTATATTTTATGGGATTTTATTTAAGCCAAAAAGACCTAGTTTTTAATCCCTTAACTTTGTTTCCTGGCTTCAGCCGGTCGACCGGGACGGTCGACTGCAGCTTGAAGTCGGCCGACCGTCACGGTCGACCGACGTGCATAGAGGTGCACGCCGGTTCTGGCAGGAGGGTCGGTCAACCGACCCGGTCGACCGTCCAGAGAGCTCTGCTCTCTGGAAAGGCCCCGGTCGACCGGGCGGTCGACCGGACAGAGAGACTTGCTCTCTGTATCCTGGCCTCGATCGACCGACCGGTCGACCGATGGCACAACGGTCTGAAATATGACCGTTGGCCGGTCGACCGGCAGTTCTGTCAGGCCTCCAACGACTAGTTTTTCCAGCCCTATAAATTGTGGCATTGGGGGCTGTTTTGATCAAGATTTTTGAAGAGTTTTTAAGCCAGTTTTTCCTATTCTCTTAAGAGGTTTTTCTCCACAAAATGTAGAGCCAATACTTCCAATTAAAAGGAGAGTTTATCAAGAGTGTTTTAAAAGTGATTTCTTGAGTTTTTCCTCCACCATTTCCATCCTAGTTTTCTCACACAAACACTTGAGCTATCCATTAACATTCATCCTATTGGAGTGTTGTAGTGAGAGTTTTTATTGGTGATCAAAGTGTTTAGATCACCAAGAGATCTTTTCTTGTTCCTTAAGGAGGCGGTCGAGTGCGTTCGCTGTTGTTTCAAGTTCGTGTGTAAACTCTTTGTTTGAGGTGCGGCCTCGGCGAGCCGACGGGCTTGCGGTGTGTACGGGCTAGGGAGTCAGAGAGCTTGTAGGTGTTGCGGGACCGAGAGATCCGGTGGGATCGCTTATAGTGGAAATCCTTCGTATGTCGAAGGCAGGGATGTAGAGCAAGTGTGCTCGAACCAAGAAACAAATCCCTTGTGTTTGTGATTGTTCACACTCTCTCTATCTCTTGTTTATATCTTGCATGCTTAAATTGTGTTCATCTTTATATGCTTGGTATACCTTGTGTGCTTAATTGTTATACTTGCTTGGGTTGTTTTGCTAACACTTGTATTCAACCAAGAGAGCCAACGTGGCACCTCAACCCTTACCTAGGAGAATCTAGAGGAGTTAGTCCAGAGCCCTTCACGGGGAATTCGGCTACACTCTTGTGTTATACGTGGTGTTTAGTTTAAATAGTTTGTTTAGGTTATAATAGTTGTTAATTCCGCATTATTTGGCATGTAGTGACCATTAGATTAGCCATCACCTATTCACCCCCCCTCTAGGTGATCTTACAATTCCAACATAAGTACTAGACAACTCATGATGCTGAGGGAATATCATAACTAGCCCAACTTAAACGGTAGTTGGTAAAGGCATACCAAATCCATTGACAGCTGAGGGTTTGCTAAAAATCTAAAGGGACCTGATCCCATTTGACTCCCCTCCAGGATCACTTATCAATTCTTGTCAGTAGAATGGTAGGATCACATCAAATAATATTCATTTCCCATGCAAAATGAATCACAAGTCAAACCTATCATGTTAAAATTAAACCTCTGGTAGTGAGACTCTGACATATTCCCCGGCAGATAAAATCAACTCCTCGCAGATCTGGCCAATTTTTCCAGCAGATCAAACTCCACTTGCTATTCTCTTCAATAGAATGACTAGTCCACTCAAATTGATGTTATATTTGGATACCTCTGACAGGCTGCTTTACAAATCCCCTTCTAAATCCCTAGGGAGCTCTTTTTGTTACATTAACAATATACCTCTGACAATTTCTTCCAAATTATATCTGAAGAAATTATATCCAAAGAAAATAATAATTTTCCTATAGAATTGGTCATCAAATCCTATTTCACGTCCAGTTCACCACCTCTGGATGGTAAAAATCCCGAGCTTGGTAGTTTCTCAATCGATTATGTCCATGATATATGTGTACCAATAGATAACCAAGTCTCATCTTCCAGTCCGGTAGGGACTGCTCCTTTGCCGTTATATCTAGTTCGCCACCTCTGAATGGCAGGACTCTGAGGCTAGCCACTTTCAATCGGTTATATCTATATTACCTCTGAACCGACGAATGCCTGGGTCTCTCCCTTTTATGGTACTCTAATTGTCATGTCTAGTTCACCATCTCTGAAAAGATGAATCCATAACTTTGTTCTCCCTTCCTCTATCAAGGTCGAGAGTTCTTGCCGTCATGTTAACAATAAACATCTAGACAGCAGATTGGAAGCCTGAGATCCCTTAGTAGGTCATGTCCAGTTAACCAAATTGAACCAACAGGAGCCCAGATTCAATCTACCTTTGTAGTCCTAAGTGGACTAGCTGCCAAGTTAATGCGACTACCTATGGTAGCAGATTTGAAGTTTAATGTGTCTTAGTCTATCATATCCAATTTATCACCTTTAAATAGACGGGTCTCTAAAATTGGGTTCACCTCCATTTTGTCATCATGTCCAGATCATCACCTCTGAATGGCAAAATTTTGATCAATCATATCTAATTTGTCATCTTTAACTGAAAAATTCTAGACTTCATCTTTCTAGTTCAGTAGGAATATCACGTGGTTGTGGTATTTAATTCATCACAACAAATTCATAAAATCTGATGGTTTTTAATCTGTTATGTTAATATTTACCCCTGAACAGTAAGATCATCAAATTCACTTTGTCTCATTTTTATCCTAACAAGATTTGAATCGAGTCATTTCTAAAATTTATTGGTGATAATTTATCAAATAACTAATTTTATCATGTTATCGAACTCTGAATAGATTAGTTAATATTCTTATGGCATAAGTTGGAAGACTAAACCGTCATCTCCTTTCTTTTGAGAGTTATAATATAACTTGAAATTATTACAAACTCAGAAGATAAAGCGAATAGGAAATACAACAGAAGAGTCAAATAAAAATTTTTTATTGATTCAAAACGAAGAAAAAAGGATACATGGATTACAAGCTACGATGGTGCTTCGTAAGACTTGATCCATTCTTCGAGGGTGGCCAGCTTGTTCTTCCTCTCTTCAGCAGCTCTGATAAATGCCTACGATCTCAACTCAGCTTCATTCAAGTTTGCTGTCTGAGACAAACGAGCCTTAATTTCGGCCAAAGTTGCCCTTTGTGCTACTCTTGCTGCAGGACTTCATCATTTTGGGCTTTGAGCTGCTCTAGCCGAGCGATCTCCTCAAGACGCACCATTTCAGCCTTAGACAGAAGAAGATTGGCCTTCTTGATTATCTCCTTAATTTTCTCAATCTTATCCTCAGCATCAAGAAGAGCGCTATGGAAGCGTCAATGGCATCTCCAGTTTCCACTTTCCTTGTTTCCAATGATTTCAAATCTAAAGATACCGCCTTGGCTGCTTTCTGTGCTGCAAAGTGAGCCTCACGCATTTGAGCGACGAAGCGCTCAAGCTCTTCATCAACTGATGAATCAAATCTGAACTGCTGAGGTGGTGCCACTCACCTACATCCTTCTCAAACTTCTCCACCAGAAGCTCTAATGCGACAGCTTTGTCATCCCCTCTGAAGTCTCGAACGCTCTCAATATTTTGAGAGAGGACCACCTTTAGAGCTAAAAATAAGGTGGTCGAGCCCTTCAAGATCAAAATATAGAACGTTTTAAGCTCTTGTAGAAGCTGTCAACCATTTTAGCCACGAATTCTTTCTCAGCTTCAATTACTCCCGGTGAGCAAGTAGTCTCAGAAGACAAAACCTTCACCGGTTTCACTGTCATAATGGTGGAGAAAATGGTAGAAGCACTAGCTGGAGAAAGATGAGGAATCGTCGGTGATTGGGGAGGAGTCTTCATTGAAACTAGTACACCAGCCACGATAGAAGTAGGGTTGGTAACTATTTTAGGAAGAACTGGCTCGACAACCAGCGTCAGAGATGTGAGGCTGGTGATTACCCTTAGCCCAGTAGTTGCCAAGGCTGGCGACGTCAAAGAAACCACTATCATCTCACCAATCGGCTTAGCAGGGAGTGTGTTTAGTTCCGCAGCCATCATCTCCTCGGCCACCTTAGAGTCACTGGCAGGATCAGGCTGTAAGAAGGCAGGCTGCGATACAAGACATCCAACTCTGCAACATCCATAGCAGTTGAAGTACTTGTCTCTTTCTTAAATTTCTCGAGAAGACTCACTGGTTCCCTCGAAGTCGATGCACCTAAAGGCGGAACACCTGCAAAAGTACTTTATTAAAACAAGGTATAATAATATCAAGAAAAGATTGCTTACAAATGGTTAAGCTATTACCCAAAGGTGATGAGATCATAAGAGACACTGCCTTAGCAACAGTGTCCCCCGGGACTCCCTCAATGCCAACACTAGCTCCAGCAGGCTCTATAGAGGAAACCTTGACAGTAGCGGGAGAAGTTGCAGAAGCGACCTCAGGAAGGACTTCATCTATCCTAACAGCTTCCATAACTAGAATGTCTGGCTCGCCTTCGCTCATTGAGGGCTCTGTAACCCATCCTCTAGAGTATCTTGAAGCCATTGGGCTTTCTTTCAAAGCACCAATACCAGAAGGAAGTTAGTTGTATGAAAGAAGAAGAAATAAAAAAGGATATATATACACACACATATGTATATGTATAAATATATGTGTTGCAAAAATGGAACTGTTCTTACCCAAGCCAGAAACAACTTTATCAGTTGCTTGTTTCTGAGTTGATAGTTTGATAACTAACAAGCCAGAAGGAGGGGCAACTGTAGCTAACTCACTCTCTACAATAACAGTAGGAGTATGGCGACGGGGCTTTTTCACCCCCCTCTTTCTGCGAGGTTCACCCTTTCGCTTTCGCTTGAAGTGAACATCAGGATCTTCCTCTTCCTCCTACTTGACTTCCACCTCCTCTATAGGGGTCGTGCCTACACCGCCTGGAGCATCTATTGGAACCTCAGCACCTACAACATCTTCGAAGCGAGGGCTTTCGGCGTCCGAAGGTTCACTGTCGGCGGTAGCGATAAACTCCTGAATGCTTGGTACCCTAACTCTTTTGCCCTCTCCCTTCGTAGTGACTTTCTGCTTCAGCCGCTGGATGATCCACTTCAAGCCAAAGGAGTTGATAGAAATCTAGTTGGTGCGGAGCTCAAAATCTGTACCACTGGCAGAACCCAAAAGTCATCAATAGATTTAGGGTCCTCAACGACATACACAGCCGTGCCTTGGTACAACCGATAATGAAGTACCGCCAAGCGCGAGCACCGTCAATCAGACTCCAAATGAGTGTCAGGTTAGTGTTCGGATTGCCCACGTAGAGTTGGTCATATCCGAACTGATGAGCAAACCGGCTAGGGACGTACAGCTCCAAATAGCATGTATCTCCGCTCATATATACCAAGTGAGAAGACAGGATACTAACCAGCCATTCGAAGACTCCCCGGCTCAACGACGTCATACCATCCCCGACATCCTTGAACTCCTCGCTATATCCCGTATCGCAGATGTAGGAAAAAAATCAAAAGAGACTATATACGTCGTACCAGCATAACAATTTGCGGACCGCGGCCATGTAGATCCGTGACCATGAAGATCCTTCAAACCAGAGAAGGTGCGCCACCTGAATACCCTCTGGAAGCTCTTCCCAGCTTGAATAATAACCGGATAGTGAAGAGCAAACCATGCCATTAAATAAGTATACGGCGATCTGATCCTGGGGTTCGGTCTGTCGTGGGGTAAGATCGTCCCTTTCCCTCTCTTCGTTGTCGGTGGTCTGCAAAAAACCTCTGTCAATGCACGAAGACCCCATTGAATATAGCACACCATTGCTGGAAGAAGTCCTAGAGGATGAACATCTATCAGAGGAACAGCCGGCAATAGGAAAGTAGGGAGGACAACATCGCTCGAGGGAGATGGCAACACACATCCCTTCAACCAGACTGATAAAAACCCAGCCAACAGCGCTTTTCAGGACATTGGTTGGCGGGCTTGACGATGAAAGCTCCTGAGAATATCGTCTTTCTTATAGATGCCATCATCTTCCTCCAGAACAATGTCTCCTTGGGCATGGTCCTTCATCCTCTGGAAGATATCCTCGTCCGCAACCCCGCATTGAGCTCTTCAGGGGTATTCTCCAGGTTGGGGAACAGATAATCCCCCAACTCTTCGAACTGCTCGAGGCTCCCTTGTGATTGCCATGCATGTCTAAGTAGATGTAGAAGTGGAACATCAGCTCTCGATAGGTCTCGAACAGGGCAGGCTCCTGCTTCTCCAAAAGCACTAATTCCGCCTCAGATGAGAAGTATTCTTCATAAGAGAGAGATCCCATTGGCAAAGCAAAGACCTCCCACATCTCATGCAAAGCCATGCCTAATTCGCCTACAGGGGTGAAGAAAGTCCCTGTAGCTGGATAGTATAATTCGAAGATGGCGTAGAAGTTTACTACGCTCATTTGGATGCCATAACAGGTAGCTCTAACAGTCTTACAGAGTCCCAGCCTCTCCAAATCCTCCTCAAAGTGGGCCAAGACATATAGAGCAAAGTCGCTCCACCAGGCCTTGGGAGGATGAATCCAACCTGGGGTCCTGAAGTCAGTTGCCAGGTAGTTGCTGTTGACTCTGAAGAACTGATTTCCAAAGATCTAAGCCATAGCGAGATTTTTCCCCACCGGGATGTCTTAGAGGACATTCCTGGGGTGAAGACCCAATATGCATCAAGGGGGACCTGCCCTTGTATAGCCAGGAGAAGTAGCAGTCAAGATACCTATGTGGACTAAGTTGATGGTCCGAGTCACTTGCCATTTCATCTTCCGCGGTCTCGTTACACATTGGAAGAAGGATAGTGGGAAATGACGCTCGCTAAACGGGAGGTAGTACTTTTCACCGTTCAAATTAAAGACCCACTGCCCTTCCCCAGCCGATAGTTAATGATCTATGTCAGGCACTGTGCCTCCAAACATGAAGCCAGGCTTTCGATAGATCTTCCAGTCGCAGTCCTCTAGAGGAGCAGTAGTCAAGATACTCCTCATTGTGCGTTGATCTCCGGTATGGATCAGGGCATCGCGACCAGGAGTGCTCCATTCACTAAACAACAAAGCTTGTCCTTGGAACTATAGACTGATGTTTCCATCCAATCCCCTACCCGACCCGAAGAGGCTTTTCAAAGGTCTAGGAGTATAGTGCACTGCAAAACAAAAAGGAGAAAATATATATTAGCTTGAAGTTAAAAAGGAAAGGAGAAAACAAAAAAATGCTAAGGCATAGTGATTAGTCTCTAATTTTACATAATTTTCATCACATTCTCACATTTATTTGATAATAAATTCTGCTAATAATATCTTTCTTGCTTGATCTTAGGTCAATGGTGTGCAAATGAAGAAGATGACCCAAATCACAATTTAATTGGTGATTAAAGGGCTATTAAAATAGCTATTGACCTAAAGAGCAGATTCTATCAAAATCAGGGGCGCCAAACCAGAAACCGGGAGCCATAGCCGACAGGGGGACACGCGCATCACGCAGCAGGCGGCGCCGCGCGCGCCGCCCAAGGAAAGCCGCGGAAACGCGGCTTTTGCCGCCTTTCCGCGGCCATACGGCGGCGCCGCGCGCGCCGTTTGGGGTCACATCTTGCCTCCTGGCCCCCCAGGCGGCACCGCACACGCCGACCAAGGACAGCCACAGAAATGCGGCTTTTGTCGCGTTTCCGCGGCCATATGGCCACGCTGCGCGCGCCGTTTTGGGTTATTTCTTGTCTCCTGGCCCCCCTGTTCCCCCTGATACTATAAATACCCCATGGGGTTTCAGGGAGAGGGGATATGCAAGAAGGAGAGAGTTAGGGTAGTTTTAGTTTCATGTTATAGTTTAGTTTAGGTTAGGTTAGTTTTCTTCCTCTTCCTCCATTGTAATTTCATTTTGTAGATCTTGTATTAAGGAGAGAGAGTGGTACATGTTGGGAAGTAAGAGTGCTTGTAATTGAAGGTGACAATCAATGAAAGGTGCTCTCTTACCTTATCTTTATTTTCTTCTCTCTAATCTCTTTTACATGTGTAGCTAATCTTTTCTCTCATGGCAACTAACTACTAACCACCAACTTGCTAACTTCTTTTATGGTAATCCACATGAATCTAATAGCCTCATTTTGGCCTTGCTCTTGCAAGAGCCATTGATGGCTCATGATGATGGATCTAACTCTAACTTCTTAACTCTCTAACAAGCTAACATTACTTTATTTCATTCTTGCTCTTATTGAGTTTTGATGATTTAAGTGTAGCTTGCACTTGTTTGTTGAGTTGGGTTGTGAAGAGTTACATATGGGTCATGCTTTGATTCGCTTTTGAACTAAGGACTAGTGATGGCCAATGATACTTGTGAGTCAACTATCACTAAGAGGTTAGCATGTTGGTGGAGTCATTAGTAGATAGTAGCCGTGAGTTTTCTTTCTCTTTCACTGGTTTTAGAAAAATATCCAAAAGTCATAAACATATTCTTTTCTATGTTTTCCCACTTCTTTGTGTTTCACCGTACTTCTCTTTTTATTCTTTATTTTCTTTTCTTTTCATTCTTTAAAACTTTGAAGAACTTTTAACATAAACGTGAATCAACTGGTAAAGCTTCTATCGCCTCCCGTCCTTGTGGATACGACCCGTATAGCCACTTCGCTATTACGGAAGAATCGCAAAAGCAGTAACTTCGATCCACACTCTATTTACTTATTCTTGTGCTTGCTTTTTGCTGATCAAATTTTGGCGCCGTTGCCGGGGATGGGAACGGTTTGATTTTACATTTTTGTTAACTTTTCTTCTTTATTTTTTGGTGTGCAGGTTAAAGTTTTAGCATTGCAGAAGTCCACACTTGCTCAAGTGTGGTCAGGTAAATTCTTGTATATTTTTATATTCTGCTGCTAATTTTTGTTCATATTACCTGTACATTGTAAATAATTTTTAAAGAACTAAAATACGGTAATTGGATGCTTTAAAACGGTTTAGACATTTGCATCTAGGCACGTGTCAATTTTCATTCCAATATACTGTATTTTGTTCTTATGTTGTTGTGATAGGAGGTATACATATGGCATTGTATATAGTATAGGACAAACACTTCAGTGATTTACTCGCTGTTTTATGTTCATGCTTATCGATATTGCATACTTGCATAAATTTAACTTAAGGGCAAAACCCAAAACAAGATAAGGTGGGAAAGTTATTACCCTCCCTTGGCCCAAAAATTACCTCCACACTCACACCACCCAAGCCTTAATAAAAATTGCTAAACGTTGGCCCCTAGGGACATCTCGGACTCATTTAGGAGATTGACCTAAGGGGAAAGTTGTTAGAAGTTGACTCTAGTCAAATCGGTGTCTAAGGTTGGGGATTGAGAGGTGAAACCTCGAAGAACAGTGGTTTGGCATAATTAGGCCCGTTGCTCCGGCACGGATACCTCCCACTGATCTTGCCCCTACCTGGCCGATTAACTCGTGGTCAGCGTCTGACAATATACCCCCCGTGGACAGTCTAACTAGTTAGGAGTCGTCTAGGTCTAAGTCAACCCTAGCATAGGCTTGTTTTCTTTTTCTTTGTTTGTTTGTTTGTTTTCTTCTTTTTTAAATTGTGATATGGATTTTAACAACAATAATTCTTTCAATCATAATATGAATCCATATTTCACACCGACCTCATTTGACTCAGATAACTCTGACCCGGCAATGTACAACATGAACCAACACTATATGCCGAGTTGGGATTATCTGACTCAATATGACCCATATCCCCAACCATATGACCATAATTTTCAAAATAATTTCAACTCTTCACAGAGTTCATGGGGATTCACCTACCCCGAGTCCAATTTTCAACCATCTTGTCCACAATTTTAACAATATTCATTCCCCAATTTTGATTCATATACTTCTTTTCCTGAACCACCCGAAGAAAAATCATCATTGGAAAGGAGTATAGAAGAGTCCCTACAACAAATGCAAAATTTGCTCAAATCACAATCCTTCACACATCAAATTCCACATACTTCTTTTCTAGAGCATCCAATTGAAGACGAATCTGAGCTAGAAAAGCGTTTGGAAGTCTTTTGTGATAGAGTGCAAAACATGTTGGACTCCTCATCTCAACCAAATTTTCAAGAGTCCTACTCATCCTTTCCAGTGTCACCTATTCAAAATGAATAACCATCAGTACTGGACTTAAGTATGGAACCCTTACGTGAGTCTGAGCATCAGTTGCAAAATTCGATGGACTCACAAATTTACCATAATTTCCAAATCAACTTTCATACTCACATTTTCAAGAACCAATTACAAAGAGTATGGAAGACATAATTCCAAATCCAAATTCTGTTACATGACCTATCAGTAGGTTAGATTCACTTTTGAGCGAATTGATCAATGAGAGCGAGGAAAGCCTTTCTTGTCAACCTTTGACCTATTCTTATATCCCTAACTCTACTGATTGGACCCATGAATCATGTCATTTTGGAAATTTAGCTTCAATTTCAGAACATACATCCGAACTTGACCGAACTCCAGGTTATGAAAGTCACCTGGACCTTCTGGCAAGTTATCCCTTCCCTGAAATTGAAATCGAACCTGAATGTGATCCTGAACTTCCTGTTGGGAACTCCATTTCACTTTTTGATTCAATAATGACTCCGGTATCTTTACCAAATTTTTTCTCTATTCCGGAGTCAACATTGAATCCTGTACCAATACACCGTGAAATAGAATCACCAATCTCTAATGATCACACTTCATTATTAGGGAAAGTGTGTGAACATCAAATCTTTAGTTCGGACCCTATTTTTGAACCAATTTTGACTCTCATGGTTGACTCTCGACTTGATCTGAGTCAACTTTCCGAGTCGCAATCGGTTTTTATTCTTGATCCCTTTAAGTCCAAATCCATCATTTTCAGAAATCACACTTCATTGTTGGACAAGAATGTTGACAAAAATGACTCAATAATTATTTTTGAAAATTGAAAATTTGATGGGGATAAAATTTTCAATAAGACCATTCAATCAATCATTCTTTTATTGGGTCATGTTAGAGAGGTCATTGGTGGATTTCTAAACGATCCACGATATCTTGATTGGGTAGCAACGCTTGGCCCAGTCAGACCACCACCGGAACTACCACCATGAGGTAATATTCCTTCTCTATCTATTTGTTTCACGTATATACACATTCACGATGCATTGAGGACAATGCGTGAGATAAGTGGGGGAGGGCTTACTAACATAGTTAGTTTTCATTTTCTTTCTTTTACACTTCTTTTTAAATAAAAAAATTAGAAACTATTTTTTTTCTTTTTAAAAAACTTTTTGAAACAAGAGAAATAGTTTTTGATTTATTTTTAAGAAAATTAAGATTATCTTAGGAATTAGGAAAGACCTAAAATTTTGAAATTTTGAACCGAGTCAAAATAATAGATCTTGTCTAAATTATAGGTAAAGAAAGTAAATTGAAAAGATAATTTGATCTTGAATTTTTTGCCTTAGATTTATGCACTTCACACTTGTACAATTTTTGGGATTGAAACAAAGACTAGAAATTCCATAAAAATATATTTAAAAAGAAAAAAATTATTATGATAAATAAAAACCACTTATTAAAGTTAGGTAACTATGCTTAGGAAAGCATGATTATTCATACCTAAAATGATGGACAAAAAAATAAAATAATCCCCTTTACTTTTGTGGCCTTGTTTACTCGAGTCCATAAGTCCGAGGGATGTTTTTTCATCTGGTGCCCTAAGACCATCTGGTTTGGGAGTCACCGGCTAAAGGCTCACTACCCGGGTAAATAAGAAAGCCTAAGAAAACTAAGAGAAGAAAATATATATATATATATAAATAAATAAATGGCATAAAAGTTAGAGTCGATATCTGATTGAGATTTACCTGTGCAACAAATAAAGAAGTTTAGATTAGAAATAATAGTGCAAGGTTCTCAATTCGAATCCGCGGTAGCAGTGGCTATGTGGGTCGTGATCTTCAGGGAGGGACTAGCGATGGAAGCGTTTGTAAGATTCTCTAAAATTTTTATTTATTTTATTAGTTATGATGGTATTTACAAGGAAGTGTGGTGAAAAGAATTTGAGAGAGATAGAGATAGAAATCTAAACTAAAGAAAGAAAGAAAGAAAGAAACACATACCTCTTCAGTCTGCTTACCTTTTGAACCGTTGCGATGATTTACCTTTCCTTGGAAGGCGTACAAGCATGGCGTATAGGATCGTCCGCCTTCTTAATCTACACTATGAAATAAAAGACAACTATGAAGACCTGTTCATCGCCATAGGCCATCAAGGGCTCTTCTTCGGCTAGGTAGTCTCGAAGCAGTTGGTTCTCATGGTGGGCATGACATTAGAGAGAAAATAGAAGAAAGCAAATACTGATACACAAAATTAAACAAGAACAAAAAAAAACAAAAATAATAAAAGAACAAAAACAAACCTTGATTCAATTATTAAACAATGGTGGAAAAATAAAACTTACACCGACTGTCACCATCAGTACAAGTAGATCCCTTCCTCCATGAGAACATCATCTCCTCTCAGTTTTTACAAAAAGGAAAAAAATAAAAATTACAATGGAGGAAAGAAAATCTAAACTATAAGAAGAAAACCTAAACCCTAGATTTGGCCCTCTGGCTCTTCCTCTGGACGCTCTGTACGTTGCACTGCAGGGGTATTTATAGGAGCAGAAGGAGGTAGAGTCCTAACACAACTCTCCCAAAAAATCTTATCTCCAGACTTGTTGCATTTATCCATAGAAGTTCAAATCAAATCTGTCCTGCAACTTATTATCATGTTGATTGCCAAACTTAGCTTATCTAGGACTGAATTGGAAACTTTGATCAACATAAGAGTTGTAGGTCTTCACGTCTTCTTTCTGGAGCATTTTGAATCATCGGATTTGCATATCTGTAGAAAAAGTTATGATCTGAATACTAAACATGTACAGTCTGAATTCGAATTTATTTTTAAACTCTTCTCCTTTTATCTTTAGGATTAGCTTTATCCCCTTCATCTTTTAGGACTTTATCTCATGAATTTGAACTTGAATAGGAGATGAAGATTAATCCTTTCCTCCTTTGTATTCAATTTAATCCAACTTTGAATAGGATTAGGGATAAAATGAAGCTTCTTGTATCTTTATCTTCATCCTGCAAGCATTTAAGGTTGAATAGAAGTCTATCCTTCCCTCTTCTTTGTATTTGCAACTTTGGCCCTTGTGTATTTGCATTTTTGACAATTGATATTTGCACGTTTACACTTGGGCTTTATATGTGGGCTTTTGGCTCTTTTTAGGCTTTAATTCTTTCTTTTAAATATTTCGAGGCCTGCACACAATAAATAATAAAATATTAGTAAATGTGCAGAATTAAATGAATAAATAAGAAAATGTGATGGTAAATGTTATGATAAAAATGCACTTTTCACTACCAATCACACCCCCACACTTATCTTTTTGCTCGTCCTCGAGTAAAAATCAAAAAAGGAAAAGAAAAGAAAAATTAATCTAACCTAACTCACTTTCGTAGGAATCACGGTTGCACTTAGCATGTGCAACAAGCCGTTAAACCCCTAGGTTACCCTAGAGGACGAGTGTTGTCTCGTGAGGGTTTTTCAGCGGATTACACCCACAAAATCCAAAAAAAGGAGAATATTCGAATTATATTTGAAGAGACTAAGTAGTCTATAAGGTTTAGGATTATCATTTTTATTCATTCTTAAACTTAGTCTTAATAAAGTGAATTGTTATTTATTTTAGATAAGGATCAAAATTAAATGTTTGTATAGTCTTTTTCGTTACCAAAAATCATATGCATCCTTATGAATTTATACTAGGAATTCCTTAACTTGGACTCTCATGCCCTTTATTATTTTTACAACTTCATCTAATTTTCTTTCGTGTAAGTATCAAGGCTTCTTGAGGCCCTCATACCTAACTAATTGACTATTAGATGTGTTAATATAATATTTTTTTCTTTTTTTTAAAATGTATAACTCATCTAATTTTCTTTCGTGTAGGTATCAAGGCTTCTTGAGGCCCTCATACCTAACTAATTGATTATTAGATGTGTTAGTACATATATAAGTAATTTTTCCTTAATTTCCTTAGGCTTTCTAATCCATCCATGTAACAACTTAAAGTCGATGACTCCCAAACCGGTTGGCTTTAGGGCACCAGGTGAGAAAACACCCCGCGGACTCAAATTCGAGTGAACTAGGCCCCAAAACTAAGGACTTTATTTTATTTATTCACCTTTAGGCATGAATACTTATGCTTCTTGAGGCACATGTATCCAGCTTAATTGGTGATTTTTTTTATTTTTTTTATTTTTTTTTATGAGGCACAAGGTCTTTGTCTTAGAATCCTAGATATGCATTAGGTATGCACATTTCATTAAGGTAAAAATTAAGACTAACTACTTACTCAATTTTTCCTCCTATACCTAAAAATTCAACAATTTATTTATTTTGACAAGTTTTTAGAAATCCTAATCATGATTTTCCTAATTCTTAAGATTAACTTAGATTTCTTTCAAAAGATAAGTCAAAATATTGTCCTTTTTACAATTGTTTTAGAATTTTTTTTTTTTTAGCAAATTTTGGTTAGTTTCTAACTATGTTAGTATGTTAGTAAAGCCTACCCCCACACTTATCTCATGCATTGTCCTTAATGTATGAATGAATGCATATATGCATGAAATAAAACAAGGGAAGGCAGAAGTTACCTTAAGGTGGTGGTTCCGGTGGTGGTCTAATTGGGCCAAGCGTTGCTACCCAATCAAGATAATACAGTAAAAATTCAACAAAATCCATAAAAAGGAAATATTTGAAATACTTTTGAAAAGACTAAGTAGTCTATAAGTTTTAGGATTATCATTTTTATTCATTCTTAAACTTAGTCTTAATAAAGTGAATTGTTATTTATTTTAGGTAAGGATCAAAATTGAATGTTTGTATAGTCTTTTTCATTACCAAAAATCATATGCATCCTTATGAATTTATACTAGGAATTTCTTAACTTGGACTCTCATGCCCCTTTATTATTTTTACAACTTCATCTAATTTTCTTTCGTGTAAGTATTAAGGCTTCTTGAGGCCCTCATACCTAACTAATTGACTATTAGATGTGTTAATATAATATTTTTTTCTTTTTTTTTTTAAATGTATAACTCATCTAATTTTCTTTCGTGTAGGTATCAAGGCTTCTTGAGGCCCTCATACCTAACTAATTGATTATTAGATGTGTTAGTACATATATAAGTAATTTTTTCTTAATTTCCTTAGGCTTTCTAATCCACCCATGTAACGAACTTAAAGTCGATGACTCCCAAACCGGTTGGCTTTAGGGCACCAGGTGAGAAAACACCCCGCGGACTCAAATTCGAGTGAACTAGGCCCCAAAACTAAGGACTTTATTTTATTTATTCACCTTTAGGCATGAATACTTATGCTTCTTGAGGCACATGTATCCAGCTTAATTGGTGATTTTTTTTATTTTTTTTATGAGGCACAAGGTCTTTGTCTTAGAATCCTAGATATGCATTAGGTATGCACATTTCATTAAGGTAAAAATTAAGACTAACTACTTACTCAATTTTTCCTCCTATACCTAAAAATTCAACAATTTATTTATTTTGACCAAGTTTTTAGAAATCCTAATCATGATTTTCCTAATTCTTAAGATTAACTTAGATTTCTTTCAAAAGATAAGTCAAAATATTGTCCTTTTTACAATTTTTTTTAGAATTTTTTTTTTTAGCAATTTTGGTTAGTTTCTAACTATGTTAGTATGTTAGTAAAGCCTAAGGCGGGAATACTCACCACTATACTACAAAATTTAGGCTTTACTAACATACTAACATAGTTAGAAACTAACCAAAATTTGCTAAAAAAAAAATCTAAAAAAATTGTAAAAAGGACAATATTTTGACTTATCTTTTGAAAGAAATCTAAGTTAATCTTAAGAATTAGGAAAATCATGATTAAGATTTCTAAAAACTTGGTCAAAATAAATAAATTGTTGAATTTTTAGGTATAGGAGGAAAAATTGAGTAAGTAGTTAGTCTTAATTTTTACCTTAAAAAAATGTGCATACCTAATGCATATCTAGGATTCTAAGACAAAGATCTTGTGCCTCATAAAAAAAAATAAAAAAATAAAAAAATCACCAATTAAGCTGGATACATGTGCCTCAAGAAGCATAAGTATTCATGCCTAAAGGTGAATAAATAAAATAAAATCCTTAGTTTTGGGGCCTAGTTCACTCGAATTTGAGTCCACGGGGTGTTTTCTCACCTGGTGCCCTAAAGCAACCGGTTTGGGAGTCATCGACTTTAAGTTCGTTACATGGGTGGATTAGAAAGCCTAAGGAAATTAAGGAAAAATTACTTATATATGTACTAACACATCTAATAATCAATTAGTTAGGTATGAGGGCCTCAAGAAGCCTTGATACCTACACGAAAGAAAATTAGATGAGTTATACATTTTAAAAAAAAAGAAAAAAAATATTATATTAACACATCTAATAGTCAATTAGTTAGGTATAAGGGCGTCAAGAAGCCTTGATACTTACACGAAAGAAAATTAGATGAAGTTGTAAAAATAATAAAGGGGCATGAGAGTCCAAGTTAAGGAATTCCTAGTATAAATTCATAAGGATGCATATGATTTTTGATAACGAAAAAGACTATACAAACATTCAATTTTGATCCTTACCTAAAATAAATAACAATTCACTTTATTAAGACTAAGTTTAAGAATGAATAAAAATGAATCCTAAAACTTATAGACTACTTAGTCTCTTCAAATATAATTCGAATATTCTCCTTTTTATGGATTTTGTGGGTGTAATCCGCTGAAAACCCTCACGAGACAACACTCGTCCTCTAGGGTAACCTAGGGGTTTAACGGCTTGTTGCACATGCTAAGTGCAACCGTGATTCCTACGAAAGTGAGTTAGGTTAGATTAATTTTTCTTTTCTTTTTCTTTTTGATTTTTACTCGAGGACGAGCAAAAAGATAAGTGTGGGGGTGTGATTGGTAGTGAAAAGTGCATTTTTTATCATAACATTTACCATCACATTTTATATTTATTCATTTAATTCTGCACATTTACTAATATTTATTATTTATTGTGTGCAGGGCTCGAAATATTTAAAAGAAAAAATTAAAGCCTAAAAAGAGCCCAAAAGCCCACATATAAAGCCCAAGTGCAAAAGTGCAAATATCAATTGTCAAAAATGCAAATACACAAGGGCCAAAGTTGTAAATACAAAGAAGAGGGAAGGATAGACTTCTATTCAACCCTAAATTCTTGCAGGATGAAGATAAAGATACAAGAAGCTTCATTTTATCCCTAATCCTATTCAAAGTTGGATTAAATTGAATACAAAGGAGGAAAGGATTAATCTTCATCTCCTATTCAAGTTCAAATTAGGAGATAAAGTCCTAAAAGATGAAGGGGATAAAGCTAATCCTAAAGATAAAATGAGAAGAGTTTAAAAATAAATTCGAATTCAGACTGTACATGTTTAGTATTCAGATCATAACTTTTGCTACAGATACGCAAATCCAATGATTCAAAATGCTCCAGAAAGAAGACTTGAAGACCTACAACTCTTATGTTGATCAAAGTTTCCAATTCAGTCCGTAGATAAGCTAATTTTGGCGATCAATATGATAATAAGTTGCAGGACAGATTTGATTTGAACTTCTATGGATAAATGCCACAAGTCTGGAGATAAGATTTTTTGGGAGAGTTGTGTTGTTAGGACCTCCTTCTGCTCCTATAATACCCCTGCAGTGCAACGTACAGAGCGTCCAGAGGAAGAGCCAGAGGGCCAAATCTAGGGTTTAGGTTTTCTTCTTGTAGTTTAGATTTTCTTTCCTCCATTGTAATTTTTATTTTTTTCCTTTTTGTAATAACTGAGAGGAGATGATGTTCTCATGGAGGAAGGGATCTACTTGTACTGATGGTGACAGTCGGTGTAAGTTTTATTTTTCCACCATTGTTTAATAATTGAATCAAGGTTTATTTTGTTCTATTATTATTTTTTTTGTTTGTTTATTTGTTTGTTTTCTTTGTTTGTGTTGGTGTGATATGGCATATAATAATAATTTTTCAAATTTTAATCCATATTACACACCTAACTATTTTTCGGATATTACCAACCCGGCATATCACAACTTTGACCAACCTAGTGTGCCGGAATGGTCTTATCCGAATGATTATAACCCATGGTCCCCATCTTATGACCATAATTTTCATACTTTCAACTCTTCACAGAGTTCATGGGGTTTCGAGTCCCCTGAGTCCAATTTTCAACCGACTTGTCCTCCGTCTCCACCTTGTCCACAATATTCCCAAGAGTCATACTCTGATCCACCCATTCAAAATAGAATACCATCTATCAGGGAAATGATAAGTATAATGAGTCCAAGCAACAATTACCATCAATCGCAGACATGATTATGCGTGAGTCCACCGACTCACAACTTGATCACGATTACACTTCATCCTTTCAAGTCCAATCACAACATGATGCACCTATCAACTATGAAAGGATGCTTGCAGCCATGACTCAGGCTAGATTAGCCCGTAATCATGATATAGATATGATGGTTCAATCTTTGCGTTCTCACTGTCCGGCCAATTCTAATATCGCTGACCATTCTCTTAGAGCCGACGAACCAAGTTTCTTTGGACAACAAGATTCTAATTCAGTGCCATCATGTGAATTTGCCGAAACTCAAATTTTGATAGTTTGGCAAGTTTTTCCTTTCCTGAAATAGATCTTGAGCATGAATATGATCCTGATCTCCCACTTGGTGATTCAATTTTACTTCCTGATTCAATAATGACTCCGGTGTCTCCACCTGATTTCACTTTTCCCGAGTCAACATTGGATCCTGTTCCAATTCATCATAAACTTGAATCACCACCATTTAGTCACATTCCATTGAGGGAAGATTATTGTGGGCTTGAGCTTCAACTTATTGAATTGGACCCACTTCCTGAACCTAGCCTGACTCCTGAACTATTACTTGATTTAAGTTTCTTTCCTGAGTCGGTATTCGTTCCCGTACTTACCACGTCCAAGTCAATCATTCCATCTTTTCACACTCCATTTTGGGACAAGGCGGTTGACACAATTGACTCTGAAAATAATTATGAAATTTGGAAATTTGATGGGGTAGAAATTTTAAAAAATGATCACACATACATTTTCATGGGTTATACAAGAAAAATTTTGGTGGGTTCCTCCATGAAATTCTATGTTATCTTGATTCAATGTTTTTATTGAACTTTTACCTGCACACAAAAATATAGATGTTAGATTTAGAACAAGTTGTGCAATGTACTCAATATTATCCACTGTAGCAAAGGCTATGCGGGTCGTGATTCTCAGGGAGGGACTAGCGATAGAAGCGTTTGTAAGTTATCTCTAAAAATTTCTTTTTTTTTAGTTATTAAAATAAAAAGTTAGGTTAGAAAGAAGGTGGTATTTACAATGAATCGGAAAAGAAAGAATTTGGAGATAGTGATTTAATCTAAAAAATAAAATAAAATAAAAGAAAAGAAAAGAGCACTAACCTTGGTATGGTAGAGAAAATATGTGAAAACCTAACACTTTCTACCTTGTTTCGGAGGCGTTGAACGCATAAACCATAGGATCGATCTCAGTCCCCTGTTCGCATTATATCATCAAGCTTTGGCAAGTATGAAGTGATACGTACCTTGAGGAGGAGAACATCACCATGAAATATCGTTGACACCACCAAGACTTGTTATACTTGTGGTTCGGAAATCACTTGCATGCTCATCAAAGATCAACAGAAATAAAATAGAAAGAAAAAACGAAAAGAAAAGTAAAGCAATGACATAAAAACAAAATAAAAGTTACCGTTATTACTTGATACAAAGGAAAAGAAGAGAAGCATACATCGGTGTCACCCTCAACATAGCCATCTCCCTCACTTGTATAAAATAAAAATTACAAAAGAAAAGAAAAGAAAACCTAAAGAAGAAACCCTAGATTTGGCCCTCTGGCTCTTCCTCTGGACGCTCTGTACGTTGCACTGCAGGGGTATTTATAGGAGCAGAAGGAGGTAGAGTCCCAACACAACTCTCCCAATAAATCTTATCTCCAGACTTGTGGCACTTATCCATAGAAGTTCAAATCAAATTGTCCTGCAACTTATTATCATGTTGATTGCCGAAATTAGCTTATCTACGGACTGAATTGGAAACTTTAATCAACATAAGAGTTGTAGGCTTTCAAGTCTTCTTTGGAGCATTTTGAATCATCGATTTGCATATCTGTAGCAAAAGTTATGATCTGAATACTAAACATGTACAGTCTGAATCCGAATTTATCTTTAAACTCTTCTCCTTTTATTTTAGGATTAGCTTTATCCCCTTCATCTTTTAGGACTTTATCTCCTGAATTTGAACTTGAATAGGAGATGAAGATTAATCCTTTCCTCCTTTGTATTCAATTTAATCCAACTTTGAATAGGATTAGGGATAAAATGAAGCTTCTTGTATCTTTATCTTCATCCTGCAAGCATTTAGGGTTGAATAGAAGTCTATCCTTCCCTCTTCTTTGTATTTGCAACTTTGGCCCTTGTGTATTTGCATTTTTGACAATTGATATTTGCACTTTTGCACTTGGGCTTTATATGTGGGCTTTTGGGCTCTTTTTAGGCTTTAATTCTTTCTTTTAAATATTTCGAGGCCTGCACACAATAAATAATAAAATATTAGTAAATGTGCAGAATTAAATGAATAAATATGAAAATGTGATGGTAAATGTTATGATAAAAATGCACTTTTCACTACCAATCAATATCCCAAAAATCTTCACAGTTCACAAAGTGCATATTTTTCTAAAGGATCAAAGAGTCAATTCAATTTTAAATTCTTACATTTAATTTATAACAAGATTTTGCATTTCGACTTAGTTTAAGGATAATTTCTGGTTAACCTATGAACTTGGATCACTTATATTTTCGCAAAAATACTTCAACACTTCTCTCTATTTCAAAAATGCATTTTCAAAATATTAACATTTGATTTCTTTCTTTATGGATTTTGTGGATGTAATCCGCTGAAACCCTCAGGAGACAAAACTCCTCTAAGGGAAGTTAAGGGGAGTTAGGTTTAACGACTTGTTGCACATGCTCAGTGCAATCGCGTCACCTGCGAAAGTGGTGTAATAATTTTCTTAGTTATTTGTTTTGCTCGGGACGAGCAAAAGATAAGTGTGGGGCTGTGATTAGTCTCTAATTTTGCATAATTTTCATCACATTCTCACATTTATTTGATAATAAATTCTGCTAATAATATCTTTCTTGCTTGATCTTTGGTCAATGGTGTGCAAATGAATAAGATGACCCAAATCACCATTTAATTGGTGATTAAAAGGCTATTAAAATAGCTATTGACCTAAAGATCAGATTCTATCAAAACCAGGGGCGCCAAACCAGAAATTAGGAGCCAAGCAGATAGGGGGACAACCGCGCATCACGCAGCAGGCGGCGTCGCGCGCGCCGCCCAAGGATAGCCGCAGAAACGCGGCTTTTGCCGCGTTTTTCGCGGCCATACGGCGGCGCCGCGCGCGCCGTTTGGGGTCACATCTTGCCTCTTGGCCCCCCAGGCGGCGCCGCACACGCCGACCAAGGACAGCCGCGGAAACGCGGCTTTTGCCGTGTTTTCCGCGGCCATATGGCCACGCCGCGCGTGTGCCGTTTTGGGTCATTTTCTTGTCTCCTGGCCCCCCTGTTCCCTTGATACTATAAATACCCATGGGGTTTCAGGGAGAGGGGATATGCAAGAAGGAGAGAGTTAGGGTAGTTTTAGTTTCATGTTATAGTTTAGTTTAGGTTAGGTTAGTTTTCTTCCTCTTCCTCCATTGTAATTTCCATTTTGTAAATCTTGTATTAGGGAGAGAGAGTGGTACATGTTGGGAAGTAAGAGTGCTTGTAATTGAAGGTGACAATCAATGAACGGTGCTCTCTTACCTTATCTTTTTTTCTTCTCTCTAATCTCTTTTACATGTGTAGCTAATCTTTTCTCTCGTGGCAACTAAACTACCAACTTGCTAACTTCTTTTATGGTAATCCACATGAATCTAATAGCCTCATTTTATCTTTGCTCTTGCAAGAGCCATTAATGGCTCATGATGATGGATCTAACTCTAACTTCTTAACTCTCTAACAAGCTAACATTACTTTATTTCATGCTTGCTCTTATTGAGTTTTGATGATTTAAGTGTAGCTTGCACTTGTTTGTTGAGTTGGGTTGTGAAGAGTTTACATATGGGTCATACTTTGAATCGCTTTTGAACAAAGGACTAGTGATGGCCAATGATACTTGTAAGGCAACTATCACTAAGAGGTTAGCATGTGGTGGAGTCATGTTGGTGGAGTCATTAGTAGTTAGTAGCCGTGAGTTTTCTTTCTCTTTCACTTGTTTTAGAAAATATCCAAAATCACAAACATATTCTTTTCTATGTTTCCCACTTCTTTGTGTTTCACCGTACTTCTCTTTTTATTCTTTTTTTTTTTTCTTTTCATTCTTTAAAACTTTGAAGAACTTTTAACATAAACGTGAATCAACCGGTAAATCTTCTATCGCCTCCCGTCCTTGTGGATACGACCCGTATAGCCACTTCGCTACTACGGAAGAATCGCAAAAGCAGTAACTTCGACCCACACTCTATTTACTTATTCTTGTGCTTACTTTTTGCTGATCACATAGCTTCGCTTCCAAAGTGAAGCTGACCTAGCCTAATAGTAGCTTCGCACTGAAGCTTAACTTCGCACTGAAGCTTAACTTCGCACTCTGCAAAAAGGCAAAGTACAGAAGAAAACAAATCGCCAAAGGCATAGCCTCGCTTTCCAAGCGAAGCTAGCCAGGCGTTCACTTCGCTTTAAGGTTTAACTTTGCACTCTACAAAAAGGCATAGCACAAAGGAAAATAAATCGTCAAAGGCATAGCCTTGCTTTCCAAGCGAAGCTAGCTATGCGTTAGCTTCGCTCTGAAGCTTAACTTTGCACTCTACACAAAGGCAGAAGTGCAGCAAGCTATTAAGTGTTAGCTTTGCTCAGAAGCTTAACTTTGCATTCTATCACTTGACAGAATGCAAAAAAAATCCCAAAGGGCTAGTTTCGCTGGAAAGGCACTTGTGCCTAAAATTATTCAAAGGACTTTAAAGTCCTCTTTCAGCTACGCTTCTAAAGCTAGTTTCGCACCCTGTCACTTGACAGAATGCAAAAAAGCCCAAAGGCCTTGCTTCGCGGTGAAGCATGAAAAGAAGAAATTGTTCAGTTTCTATTCGTGAAATTAAAGGGGAATTAAATCCCCTAAAATTCAAAAAAAACAAGAAATAAGGGAGATAAACTCCTGAGATTACAAGATCATGGTGAATCACGGGGGATTCACCATGAAATAGCCAAAATACAGATGCAAAAAAGAGATGAAAATCTCTGTAAAGGAAAAAAATTTCCCTACCCACCATGAAACGTTCAATTACCAGCGGTGGAGATTGCGGCATCGTGGCAGAGGTCGCCACCTTTTTCCGTAGCATTGCTTGGGAACCATTAAATCTTGATGAAAAGTTCTGAAAGATTCAAATGGAACGAAGGAGGAGAAAAGAAAATTCTCTGAAAGGACTCGAGAATTCTAAGAGAAGATAAATTTCTCTAAATTAGCCGAGTGTGGCTTTTATAGGAGCATGCAGAGCCTATAACTTCGCGTCTCAGGCAGTACACGCCTCTAAATTCATTACCTAAAAAGGAGTGCAAGCACTATTTACATATTTGAAACAACGGCACTAGATAGCGAAGTTATACGAACTTAAACTTCGTTGTAAGCTCGTCATTAACCTCGCATGAAGCTTGGTCAGATTCGCTGAGAGCTTAGCTCCACTGTAGACTCCTCATGTAGCTCCGTTGTGAGCTCATTGTTCACTTTACGCGATATTTGTTAACTTCAGTGAACGCTAATGTTAACTCTGCTGAGAGCTTACCTTTATTTAAAGTTGATGTTAACTCCGCTAAAAGCTGATGTTAACTCCACTGAGAGCTTAGCTCTGCTAAAAGTTCATGTTGTAGCCCCGTTGAAGAGCTCATTCCCTAGCTTTGCCAAGAACTTATCCTTAGCTATGCGAAGAGTTTGTGTACACAATGTGTACAATATTTAAGTTCAGCAATACAGATATCAGGTTTCAAATTCAAAGTATTTCAAAATATGCACCAATCCATTCCACATTCATGAAAACTTTGAAGGGGGTCTTGTTGACACATAAAAAAGACATAACTTATTATCTTCAATCGGTCTGAACGACATCTAACTTATCGACATTTACAAAAGATAAGTCACAGGCAAGCTGATGACCAGGGACAAGGTGAAAACTTGGGCTCTATTGATCCAGTAAAGCAGACAATAAGCTAAAGTTGCCTTTAAAGAGAAACCAGATCTAATCGAGGTTTTGATCAAGTGATTAGCCTCGTAGAGATCGAAGATCGCTAAAAGGCCAAAGCTATAAACTTCGCACAAAGCTTCCATTTAGCCCCGCCAGAGCTGATCCAAGAGCTTCGCGGTAGAAGCTTTATCCCTAGCTTCGCTGGAAGGAAGAGATGGCAAGAGGCTTTGAAGATAACTTCGCCAAAAACTATGAGCTAAGTCTTAGGTTCGCATGAGGCTAAAGAGATAACTTCACACGAAAGAGAGAGCTTCTCATGTAGCTCTGGAGCGAGGTTTACCAGGTCATCAATTGACCGTTTCCCACGAGGGATTAAAGGGGGAACCCAACTAATTTTGTGGGATTAGCGCCACTTTAAGTGGGCGGTTACACCCGGCCACTTCGTCGCACATTAAGTGAAGATAACTAAGCCACGATGGCGAGGAGGAGTTCGCACGAACTCTCTACCTTCACTGAAAGCTCGCAAGTAGCTTCGCCGCAAGGTCATTTGTAGCCTCGAGCAAAGCTAGAGACTGATTTAGCCTTGCTAAATTCAAGGGGGCGGCAGCCCATTTTGGCTATAAATAGTCCCTTGCAGAACCAAGGAGGACTGGCTGGCTAGAGAGAAGAGATTGGCTAAAAAATTCAAGAAGAGATTCTTATTGAGAGTGTTCTCTTGCCCTCTTGCTTCCAAATCCTCGGTTAGCTTCCAAAGTCTTAGAGATTTAGTTCTCTTTCACGCTTTCTACTTCCTATAGATTTCCAGAACCAAGCGAGAAGGAAATCCTATTAGGAGGCAACGTGACCGTCTGATCGATTGCATCGCCAAAGGGATAAAGTGATCGCGCGCCGATCAGATACCTACCGGCATACTTCCGCAGAAATCTCAGAGGAGATCTACCTGTAATTTCTTTTTAATTACTGTAATTTCGCTGCTCAACCTCCATTTTTTGTAAGTTTTCCCGATCAAATTTTCAATGGAAAACAGGGGGTGATAGGTGTATTAGCTAATCTAATGAAAAATGATGTGGAATAAAAATCAATTGCAATACACTATGTGTAACCAAAGAGTGAAGCCGAATTCTCGGTGACAGGTTTTGGACTATCTCCTCTAGATTCCTCTAAATAAGAGTTGAGGTGCTATGTGAAGCTCTCTTGGTTCAACACAAGTATGGCATACAAACATTACTAAGCATGTATGGAATATGAACAATATAAAGCAATACAAGATATAAGAGAGATAGAGTTTAGAGATAGTGGATCAAACACAAATACCAAGATATGCTTCGAGGTCGAGCCACTGCTCTATGTTCCTGCCTTCACACAGAAGATTTTCACTACATCCACACAGGACCTCCCATAATGGGAACCTCCAATGAGGAATTTGCAATTACAAACTTGAAGTATACAACTCCTCTCTCAACACAACCACCTCTACTCAAGAGGCAAGGCACAAAGCCAAAACACAATCACCTCTACACAAGAGGGATGGGCATAAAGTCAAAATAGCAATCACCTCTGCACAAGAGGGATAAGGCACAAAACCAAACACCTGTCACAATTATCTCTACACAAGAGGTATAACCATAAACCCAAAACACAACCACCTCTATACTAGAGGGATAGGGACAAAGCCAACGCAAAGTAAAGATTACAACTTGGTGATCACAATAGACCACAAACAACTTTTGGTATCATAATTGACCACAAACAATATTTCCCACCAAAACAAGATCCTATAAATAGGATAGAGATGATAGCTCAAGTGTGAGAAAACAAGGTGTTTGGAAAATAAATCACAAAGAAAAATACTTGGGAAAAATGCTAGATAAAGATAGAAATAAAGATCAAAATCAATTCTCAAAGACTCTAATTTTCTTTGATTTTTCTGACCCTTGAAAACAAAATAAAAGATAAAACTTTTAAGCACAAAAACTCCTTATAAACTTGCTGTAAACACTGAAAATATTAGAATGAAAGCTCTCTCAAAATCTTGTTAAAAATAGCCCCCAAAACCCCTTTTTATTGGGTTAAGGAAAAAACTAGCCGTTGGCTGCAGAAAAGGTCCAGATTACCCTTCCGGTCGACCGGCCCAACGGTCTTTTTTGACCGTTGTGACTCCGGTCGACAGCCCAGTAGACCGGGCACAGCCTGCCGGTCGACCGGGCGGTCGACCCGCAGTACCTGAGAGTGGGCTACTTTCAGTCGGTCGACCTCCCAGTCGACCAGTCTTCTAGGCTGGTCCTGTGCACGTATATTGTGCACATCGGTCGACCGACCACTAGTCCGGTAGACCGTTCGATCGACCGCCAGCTGGTTCTGGCAAGGATTAAAGGAAAGAAAACTTAGTTATTTTAACTCCAATAAAATCTCATAAATCTTATAAATTTCAAAAAAATAGTTCTTGTTAGATATTTGAAGAACAAATATGTGTGACAAAAATCAACACATATTATAAACTATTTGAACTATTTTTATGATATAGAAATTAAGTTTAAACACAAAATCGATATTTTCAAAAACCAAACTTTGAAATGGAAATTTGATTTTTTTCCAAACTTGTATAAATACAAAAACATGATATTTAAACACATTTGAAGCATATTGTGTATGGATAGAATCCAATATACATGTAAAATATGTATCTATGTTTTTGACATGAAATCCAAAGTAGGTTTTGTTAATTATAAAACTCTAAAAACATGAATAGGATCATCAAAATAAGTTTTTCTAAATATATAAAGCATATATGTATATAGATGAAATCTAATATAATTAAACCATGTAACTTGTTTTGATTCTATCTATTCATGAAAATCATACATATGTGAATTCGAATCCCAACCGTTAATCTGAATATATTGAACTTGTGTGTGTGAACTTGAGCATATCAACACTATTTATCTTTACACAAGATCTAAACATAACTAAACTAGACACAAACCGAAATCTTCTTGTAGAACTCCTTCTCCAAGTCGACTCGATCCAAATACGATCCAATGAGCTTGACTCCAACTGGGTGCTAGATGTGATCTTAACATGCGAGCTCTTTAATCTACATGTGTTAGCTCCAAAACACCTTTATTGAAGCTAAAACACCTACTAAGATCTTAACAGTAAATCTGAAACTACATAAATACAAGATCATTAGTACTATAACTACATGAGTTAATCATCATCAAAACTAAAGTGATGGACCTTTGGGCCAATAGTTTCCTGCCTTTACAGAAATTTAAACCTATGGTTTTTCTCCTCTTGCAGGTTGTGGCCAAATTGTTGGTGCTGGTTTCAATGTTTTTGCTGCGTCCATTGTCACGCCCCGCTTCCCAAAATACGCTGGAGCAGAGACGCAACATGAGTCGGCGACGCCAATACGCAAGGAAAATCCCTCACGTATACGCGCTAAGCCTTAAATAACCTGAAACAAGCTATAAATCTAAACTATAATGAATCATGATTACTGCAATATCACATATATGCATCCACGCATGATATCATATAAATAAAGACTGGAATAACAATTGAATCTGATATAATAAGAATCAGGAAATAAAATGAAAGCTAGAAAGATAAGAATACCGGAATCGAATAGGGAGAAGCTCTAGCTCTTCGCGAAGCGTACAGTCTCATCGAACACCTGCACAATAGAAATAAAGCGTCCAATATCTTGACGTGCAAATCCAGGTCGTCAGAAAGCGACCTGGTGAGTGTGTGTGTAAATGGAAGAGCTCGTGCATATAAACAATGTGCACAAAATAATAATAAGATAAACTGCAGTCATAAGATAACTAATAACATGATCAACAGATAACTAAAGGATAACTGCATAACAACATGAATGAAGATAAAAGTCAACCATCATAACTATAAATAAGCAACTGATATCAAGGTGTGTAACCTACCATATGTCACTAGTCTGATTTGTTATTATTAACCTAACTAATGTAGTACATAGATGTGTCCCATACCACAGCCGTTTTATATATCAAAACAAAAGTTATCGTTGTTGTAACTGCCTGCCAATATAGTGCATGTGTTTTGGAAGAGTACCGTGCATGCTCGGTACCACGGTCTAACACCGCTGGCGCTGAACCAGGACACAAGCAAGGCTCTAATATCTGAAGATCACAAACCCACACGAAAAGACAACTAGTGTGGTGCCGCAATCGGGCATCGCCCTGACAACTGACAATGAATGGTAGCCAGTACTACCTTGGTTTTCCATGGTTGGAACCTACAACTCGGTACCATAATATGTTCTTTCAAAATACACGACATGCATCATCAAGCAATTACCCCTGTTCCCCCGGGTTATGATGTTTTATTAATAATCAATCAATATGATTTAATATGTACTAGTAACTGATATCTCCAACAACTGCTGATGCCAATACTAGCTGATAATCTGATAACTGACAACTGATATCTGACAACTAATATCTGACATCTGAAATAGGATACTGGAGATATAGCCACTAACACAATGGTGTCACTAACACTGGCAACTGATACAGATATCTACCAACTCCAATAAGCTCTGAACACATCATATGATCACCAACAAATAGTCTCATTAATACTGATAACTCTAAAATACAAGATTACTGATATCAAATAGATCACTATCACAATAGCTCATTCTCTATTAATTGAAGTAATCAATAACTAAAAATGAAGCACATGATATATCCTCGAGATCGACACACACCGAAATCATATCTAAATAGAAAACATCCTCAAACAACTGCAATCTAGAAAATTCACTTATAAGTCAATACCAACAACTCATCCATACTCATATGATATAATCAGTTGATACATCCAGGAACCCTTACTTCTAATAATCCAAAACTAATATGATATCACATATTGAAGTCAAAGGTAAGGTATCCACGCATCTGGTCACAGTCCAACAAAATCAATCACATCTAAATACTGATCAATATCAATGTAAATAACATAAATCCCAGTTCAACCAACTCCAACTATGTCTATATACTGATCCATGTATCAAGTATTCCAATCTCTTAGTAAAGTAACAACATAACAAGTCTGTCATCAACACCCGAATGAATCATCACCTAAGTTATTGCCAAATGAAAGAATAACAAGTCTAAGAAGTACTCTACATGAAATATATCATCTGTCCACAAATATGATATGGACCAACTAACCAGTGTATCGAAATGAGTCACTGTCTAAGGTATATAAAAACTAGGCCTAAGCCAAAAGCACAAATTACCAACACATGAAATGACGTTGATACAAGCTCCATCACCATGTAACTAAAGTGAACAATCATAGATATCTCATGAAGTAATACAAGTAATCAAATTGGTAAAATATAACAAAAAGTTACATGAAATGATAAGTGTAACATGTAAAGTATACAGACAACGATAAATACACAAGAACGAACACTCACATGAAATGACGCGGTTTTGGAACTGGATCACCGCCTTGTCTTCACTGCACGAACTGGCACTGATCTACGGATCATCCTATGAATTGGTCTTCGAATCACCATTGTATCGGGTCCACAACGGCACGAATCCGGATCGGATCTGGGTCTACTGTAGCTGAGTTCGGATCTCACCGAACAAATCTGAAATGCTGCAACATGTAACCAAACAAATACATATACAAGTATACACATACATACATACTATATGCATACATACCCACACTTACATACATATTATATATTTATATAAATAAAACACATGCATAATTAATTAATTAAGACATATAAAATAAAACACATTAATTAAGACCCACTTATTATTACTAAACTAAAACACACATAATTAAAGTACACATTCATGCATATACATGCATTCGTACATACACAACCCACTCACGCACACACCAACACACATTAATATAAACTTCCCAATTATTATAATTATACCCTTACACATTTAATAACTTCCACATTACTACACAAATGCCTCTACACAAATAAATATAACACTAACCTCGAGCCGATTTGCGGCGCTCCGATGGAGGCTCTGGCGGAGGCGTCCGGGGTCGCGGAGGGTGCCGTTGGATAGAGCATCTCGCCGTAAAGGGCGTGGGTGCGTTCGCGCTCGCCGACGGTGATCCACGGCGATCCACGGAGAGCCGAAAAATAGCTCGGAGGAAGATGTCTCCCACACATGAAATATAAACACAAATATTATATATTCCTAAGTTTAAATCAAGCAACACACTCATTCACTTCAACACATGCAAGGAGACAAAAGCGACTTGTCTTTGCCTTGGTGGACATTTGCAAGGAGATGTGGCAGCAAGAATGGAGGTCTGGTGCATGGGACGCTGGCCATGATGAAGAAAGGAACGTGGAGCTCAGTGGAGAGCCTGGAGATCTTGTCGGGTCTCGCCGGAGTGGAGACGGGGATGCTCCTGGTGGTGTTGGAGATGCTCCGGCCAAGATGCGTACAAGGAGGGCTCAGGTCTGCTGCTACTGGCTGCGTCGGGGATGAAGCAAGGGGGTATGTGCGGTCTGGGCAAGGCCAGGCGTGTGCTGGCCTGGGCGCTGGAGGGTTGCGTGCCACGGCCAAGGGAGGCGGTGGTGGTGGCCGTGGGTTGTGGGTGGCCGTCGGCCTGGTGAAGGTTTGCGTGCACGACTTTGACGGCGGTGAGGGGCTGTGCTCGGCCAGCAGCGGTGTGAGGGCTTGGCTCAGTTGGGGGTGCGTTGGATGGGTGGTGCTGCCGTCCATGAAGGGGAGGCCGGCTGTGTTGTCGTGGTGCTGTTGCGCGCTCGTGGAGACCGAGGAGGGGGGCTCGGGGCTGTACACAAGGAGGAAGAG